>JANTBZ010050012.1:0-10529 GCA_024741255.1 Exechia fusca | reverse complement strand
GCCAAAGTATCAGCTCGTATCGATAAACCGTTTACGTTCTGTAGTCATTCAAAGTAGGACAAATCGAGAAATAGGGTTTTAGACCCCAACGGCGGATGAGAGTTAAGAAAACTACATCATGAACATTTTTCTGTAAGTTTCAGTTTAATGAGCTCTAGGGTAAAATATGTATAGGCATATGAGATATTCCGAATTTGACATTCAAATTTCATATAAAACAGATTATACTGTATCGATGACTGACGACGCATTAGCACATTAATACATTCAATTTGTTAATGCGATTAATTTGAGTGGTCAAAAATGATTCTAAAATTAAGTTGTTTGATACAATGCGTCGATTAGCTCCTTGATCACGGTGGTGTTAATATTTCCTATTTTTTGCTACATTTGAAATGGTGAAGTTTGCACTCGCACCAAACATTGTGGACAATACTAAATTGTTAGTTGTTTCAATTAATAAAAAGAAATCGAACTATTGAATATTTGGCACAACATTGTTGCGAGACTAAAGTCGAGTATTCTTGTGTCACTATGTGCACATAAGTGTTACAGTTTCTATCACTGAACAGCTTTCTCCAAATGCTTCCGTCAATGACAATGTAGTGACACAAAACAAATATTTAGTAATCTACACATTGTTGCTCTGTGGTCTGTCGATCCTAACAACAAGCAATTGCGACGCTCGATACTTTCTTTCAGCAACAACTCACATGCAGTGCTTGGCGCTGATTGCGAAAATGACGTGGTTATCACCACCGATACACTCGCCCCACTCGCCGCCGCCGCATTAGTCATTGTGACCGAAAGTTGTTATGATGAGACATCAAAACGGGCGTCGACGCTTGCGCGCGCTCGATGGTCCGAGAATAGCCCACCCCAAGCGCATAGCACACGTTCGATCGCCGTGAGTGCGAGTGCGCACCGCATCTATTTCTGGTCGGGTGGCGTGCGCCACGCCACAAGCGCACGCGACCACACGAGCATGTACAAACACAAACTATCGCCCGAAGGTGCGACAGAGAAAGCGTGCTGGGTCTTCCATCAATTGGGCTTTGCCCTGACAGTCTTTTCGCCAACGCCAACGATCTATGCACTATATCATGCTGACATACCAATAGTCCGAATTTGAATAACATATCTGTAATCGCATTATTCGGCGGCATTGCGCTGGGCTACGGGCTACCGAACATTGAGCGTATTTTTAGCTAATTAGCATGTTGTCATGCCGCCACCGCCGCCAGTAGGTAGGTAGTTATGTTGGCCAATTTTCCACTCCGACACACCTTAGAATTTTCCTGAACCGATCGCGCGTTCGAACGAACATGTGTGTGCTCGAGCGAGCCGCCCGACACGGCGCATGTCCACCCGTCTCTTTTCCGCCCCAACCGTCTATCGTCGCATCGCGAGGCGTCACGAACGCGTCCGCCGGGCAATTGTTGTTGCCGGCGTCGGCTCTGTGGCGACCGACGTTCGGTGGCCACGGGCCGTGTGCATCGGGCTGCGCGTAAGCGAGCGCGCTAGCGCGCGTCACGCGCATCACGCGCGTCGCCGATAGACTAGAACGCGCACCGCTCGTCAGCAGCTCAATCCGAATCGAGTGGTAGTCACGAGAGCATATAAGTTCCCGTGAGTTAGCTGCAACGAATAACTTTTTTTGTATTAATTTAATTCAGGTAGAAGAGCTTGTGCTGTGTGCTGAGTGTGTGTATGAGTGTGTGTGTGTGTGCTCGAGTGAGTGATTGATGAGGACAAGTGTGTGACTTAAAGTCAATAGCTTCGAATATAGTGAGGAAATCGTCGAAAAATCGTCGTTCAACAAAACCGCAGCACTTCACGAAAACACACACTTCAGTGCAAATCCATCACAGCAACTGCGAACGGCTATTTGTGGATTATCTCGAGATTCGCCCAGCCCAAGAACGTTCTACACTGCAACGATCACATCTTCGACGTACAACATTCCACACTGTGTGTTTGCGTGCGTGTTTTGTCGGTGGATTCGCGGAAACTCCTGTGTCGAATCGCGGAAACGAAACATTTCTCGGCTCGTCTGAGTTCACATGCCAGAGCGGTGGTAACCTAACCCCGACCGACCTAATATGGAGTCGATGTGTGTGTGTGTGTGCGCGTGAATATGTGTGAGTGTGTGGATGAGTGAATGCGCGCGTGTGTGTGTCAATATGCACATGAACGCGAAAGAACCTCGTGCCCGATATGCAAGATCATGCAACGAACGAACGAAGCTGTCGTGTGTGTGAATGTGTCTGTGCGCGTTTCTAAATAATTTGGGCAAGCGCACTTTGGCCAGCCGCCAACTTCAGACCGCACCGCGAGTAGTGGAACATCACGCAACCTCCCATCTTCTTGCGAGACGCACAACACGACGCGCAACCAACTCTTGCGTGTACACATCCCAATGCACACAAAGTCCACGTTCGCGTCACTCACTGACGCTGTGTGTTTACAAGATCGGCGATTTGTGTGTGTCTGAAATGTGTGCGAGCGATTCGGATGAATGAAAAACGAAATCAATGAAACCATATACAGAACGATCTAACTCACTCATAAACCCTTCGAACACGCCCACGAACAGATCGACTTAGACACCAACACCGCCTCAACATGCCCTTCAAAGCCGTCGAACACCCGAAGTGCCCCAAGTGCGAGAAGTCCGTGTACGCCGCCGAGGAGCGCGTCGCCGGAGGCTACAAATACCACAAGACCTGCTTCAAGTGCGGTAAGTGTGCCCACGAAAAAGACGCTGCCACATCGGACGGACTGCATCATCACATTTTACTCAACGCGTCTCGTCTCTGGTGTCATTTGCGCGCAGGTCTGTGCAACAAGTCGCTGGACTCGACCAACTGCACCGAGCACGAGAAGGAGCTGTTCTGCAAGAACTGCCACGCCCGCAAGTACGGCCCGAAGGGCTACGGCTTCGGCGGCGGCGCTGGCTGCCTGTCGATGGACACCGGTGCTCATCTCGAGTGAGTACAACCACTGATTAGAACTTCATATTCTGCTAACCGATAGCCGAAGTTATTGCCCTTTCGAACGGAGTGAGACACGGCTATGTTATGTTCAAAACATCAAACGATAGATGCGCAAGTTGTCTCATCAACGAATTTATCTTCAAGACGCTTCGTCCTGGAAGTAAGCAAACTAACGTAACTGCCAAACGAAGTAAGCCACTGTTCAAAATATCGAATGATAGGTGCGCAAGTTTGCTCATCAAATAATTCCAACTTCAAAATTTGTCTCGCGTATTTCGAATTCTTGAACCGTAGCCGTGGCCCACTCAGTGCGGGATGTGAGCAACTCCTCCACTCCGTACCAACTAAGATTGGCCAGCGAAGAAGAGTAGGTGGCTCGGGTTCACTCGTTCGCCACGATCGACACCGTTTGGACCGAAATACGCCAATACGCCACCACACATGCGCAATGACGACGCCACCGCCGTCGCCTTCGGAATACGATCGCTTGCTCGCGTGCATGGAAATCTTGTCGGGCGCTAAATTCGTGTCGACGTGTGTGCGTTCGCTCGCGTTTCGGTGGGGCGATTTGTTGCGTACTATTCATAGACTTTTAATGAAGCGCGAGTGGAATTAATGTGCGACCGTCGGCGACGTCGTCGCAATATCGTGCCCACACCCACGCTCAGACGCGCTCATGGCGGCACATCGACCGACAAACACGGCGAGCGAATTTTCATCACAGCGCCGCCACGTCGCTTGGCGTCGGCTGCGCTCGCTCATTTGTGTGTGTGTGTGTGCCGATGTGTCTACATGTGTCTGCATTCGTGGCCATGATTAGCACATAGCGAAATGCGCGGCACCTTGGATCTCGCTCGAACGCCATGGTGATTTTTCACCGGCACGCAGTCCGCGCATGAGATCATACCGCCACACACGTTGCGCATGCTGTGCATATGGGTGTGAATATCGTATACTCACTCATAAACAGCAGTGAGTTGCCGATGCCGCGAAACGCGCGATATTTTTAGCTAGAGGATTCTCACCGCGAGAATCTGGGTCAGTCAGTCACTGAAGCGGCGAGCCAGTGACAGATTGTTGTGCTCACTAGAACACGCACACGCGCAATCGGACGCATATTGCGTGTATGACGACGTATGACGATGATGATGATGAGACATTACGGATAGAGTTGAGTCGCGCTGGACGGGGGCCTTTCCTTATCGTTTGAATTTTTTACCGAAATTTCTGAAACCACAACTAATTGCAAGCAATCTGTTATGTACGATTTACCACTTATGTTGTATATAAACACTAAAACAACAACAACATCAACAACATTCATCCAAAAAGCGAGAAGATAAACATAACTCACACACACACACCAAAACCAACCAATCTCTCGATCTCGATCTCGCGATCAGCGTCAATCAGATTTGTCACATTCTGCGCGTGTGTGTTTTCAAATCTAACCCATTCAACAACCAAAACATACAACGAGAACAACAACATTTGGAAAGGTCCCTCTGTCGAATGGGTGGGGTGGCGACCGAGGACCAAGCGAGCTATCAACTGCAATATACCATCAGTTCACTAATCTACTATATGTCGATGAATTTCCAAATCAAAACCAAACACCAACCAGTTTTTCTGTAATTTCTGTTTCCCTCACAGATAAACATATCCAAAAATCTATCACCAACCAACCGCACGCACGCATCGTGTGAGACCACGAGCACGAGCTCAGTATTCAGTCCTACCCACACACACACACACATACACACACATACAAACTCCACCCCCAAAAAAGAAACTATGCACAAAATGTGTCTATAGAATTTATGCCGTACAATACCCTACAAAATACCCCACATATTGTCCGCAGCCTTTTTGCACACACATTACACCACCCACAATGCACACGTACACATTGCACCTTCGAGCGAACACTGATCGGATATCACACACGCAAACACACACACACACAACTCAACATCTTGCGTGTGCGTATATTTGATCACATTCGTTTGATTACATAGAGTATGATGTCAAGAACACCGAAAATGTACACACAAAATCGCCTTGCAACCAATTCTAGAAATATATTTTATCCATAATCGACAAAAAACCCACCCCCACCCCCAAGTACACACTGTTTTTTCCGTTGGCCATTTTTGAACACTGAATGATAGTGTGGCGTCTATGTTGAAGACAGAGATGCAAGCAGAGTTTTCCGGTGAGAAGTTTGAATCAACATATATCAAGCGGTGCATGGCCTTCTAAAAACCAAACTATACTGTATTGCCACACATTTTCATGACACTCAAACACACTAGCCCTATTAACCACACATTTCTCACCCACCCACACTCAATCGAAAACTAATCATAATGCGTATATGTCTCTATGTGCTTCTCGTAAGCAGCTCTAACTGATTGACTTGGCGCCGTGTTGCGCGTGTTTATTAAAAACGAAACAACATAAATCCACCAAATAACTAGCGAATGCGGGATAAGGAAAGGGCCCACCCAAAAACGATGATGAATTATGAATTTGAAATCGATCTCGTCTCTCGTCCGTAATGCGTTCAATACATCGACTATCGTGTATGTGTGGTTCACTCGTCAGTCGTCGTCGTGCAAATCAGTTGTCGGTTGTCGGTTCTGACCTTCTCCCGCATTTTCCGCTCCACACACGCACACACTCTTCTTAAATCTCTGCTCACAGTCATCTACTATTTTTAGCCTAATTCGCTGTGCATTTTTGCTCTGTGATCAACAAACACGTACACACCAATACACACACACACACGTAATTCATAATATTTACACGGTACACGCACAATGTACATTCCTATTACACCATCTACTCGATCTTTCGAAATGGAACCAATAATAATAATACTACGTATTTTCGTCTCACCATGATTTTGCTTCGCTGCCGAATAATCACCGTCAACAAATGTTTGCTGTGCTGAGTGTGGCTTATAACATGTTTGTTGTTTCCGTTATTTAGCGAGGTGCGAAACGGTGCTAAGCTGGAGCCGCGCGCCATCGCCAAGGCGCCGGAGGGCCAGGGCTGCCCGCGATGCGGCGGCTTCGTGTATGCTGCGGAGCAGATGCTGGCTCGTGGACGAGTGAGTATTCGCTGAACTGTTGTGACGAAACAGCTGACAATTTGCTGTCATGAGTCGTCGGTCGGAAACAAATTCGAATTGTCCAGGAATCGCAAAAATTGGTATAAAAATACTTCTATGTGGATCACGTTTGTTTGCAACTATTTGGCTTATTAAACCCCAATGTTCTGCTGGTGTGACTTCATTGTCTCATTATACTCAAAGTGACAGTGGTATGTGTTAGCAAATGAACGTAATCCAATCCTGTGAAAGTGCGAATTTATTGCCGACCAACGGTTTATTGCAGACACTGTATGGATAAAGTAGCCAATGAAATAACGCGTGTCGCGTGTTATCGCGTCCATTCGCTGCTGCAGAGGTTCCATCGGCGATGCTTCAAGTGCTCGCTGTGCAATCGCACATTAGACTCGACCATGCACTGTGACGGTCCGGATAGAGACATCTACTGTCGAGGTTACTATTTGAATGTTGGAATTGCGGGATCCCGTTTCCCATCTATGTTGGTTCCATGTTGATTCCTGTGTGTTCTCTATGTTCAATGTTCGAAATGTTGACCTGCACACACAGTGCCTTACAGTATACGACTACACATGTTGATAAAATGTAAATGTTATGTGAATGTTGAACATAATGTTAATCGTATACAAATTCTCACTCACGCCCATTCCAGACATTCCACAAAGAGTGTTTCAAGTGCAATACGTGCGCGAAGGGACTTGATTCGATCAGTTGTTGCGAGGGTCCAGACAAAGACATTTACTGCAAAGGTGGGCCACAAATACACGAAAGAAAATACTCACATAGTCTTTGCATTCACCGCCTTCACATTTGAATTAATCGCACTCAATCGCTTGTGAAAATGTTCGCTAACTCTAGTCATAGTACAACCCTACACGCGATATGTGTACACATGTGGTCTAAAATCGTGTCTCTGTCTCTCCTATGTGTGTCCACACACGAATCATTCTTGTGCCCGTGCAGTGTGCTACAGCAAGAGCTTTGGTCCGCGCGGATACGGCTTCGGACAAGGCGGCGGTGCGCTGCAAAGTGACACCTACGAGAACAAGTGAGTAGTAGTATTATACTCGCACGCGCTAAACTTGAAAGCTCTGTCCCGTGTCCCGTGTCGTGTATGTTCAACAAAAGCGCGTTTCGTCCGTTTCGTCTGTTCACTGAATGAAACTTTTTCCGTCCGTTGTCTGTTTCACAATTCAAACTTCGTTTGTCTGTTCCAAAGTTAGGATCAACGGAATCGGAAGTTTTAATTTGCCCTAATTGGAGAAGTTGAATTCGGTTTGAAAATGTTTTAATGTGCATTCATGAAAATATATTTTAAAAATGAGAACCTCTGATTCCGTTGACCTACACCTTAAATCTATTCGATACCTATCGTTTCGAACAACATACAAACGCTTGTTCATTATAATCAGGCTGCTATGCGCAAAGATACGGAACGCGCGGCTACGGACACATGGGCTACTCGTCGCTGGGTCTAATGTCGGACATCTGCGACCAGGACAAGCAAAGGTACACCACACACAGTGGATCAAATGCCTGTGCTGTGCTGTGCTGTGTCGTCCGTGCCAATGTCCTTTCAAAATGTCCAAATTGGTGTATCTAACTCGCATCGAATTACCCACACAGTCACTTGGCGCCCAAAACGTGCGTCATCGACACCGCCAAGATCCAGGCGCCAGCCGGCCAGGGCTGCCCGCGCTGCGGCGGCGTCGTCTTCGCCGCCGAGGAGGTCCTGTCCAAGGGCCGCCAGTGGCATCGCAAGTGCTACAAGTGCCACGACTGCACCAAGACGCTGGACTCGATCATCGCGTGCGACGGCCCGGACAAGGACGTGTACTGCAAGACGTGCTACGGCAAGAACTGGGGTCCGCATGGCTACGGATTCGCGTGCGGCTCGGGCTTCCTGCAGACCGACGGTCTGACGTGAGTAGAAAAAAGAGACGTACTTAAAATCAGTCCACTCGCATATTCGCGTTTTTCCACTGACTTGTGCTCAATGTTGAAACTTTAATCTGTCTAGTCAATATCTCATCTTCACGAATTGAGCTTCTCTAAAGAAAAAAATCAATTTAAAAATTGAAATGTTAAGCACAAGCCAAAACAAAAATCAATAGTTATGTGATTCCTAACCGAGAACATCCCGTCTCTGTCCACAACAGCGATGAGCAAATCGCCAACGCAAAGCCGTTCGCCACCACGGACACCACCTCGATCAAGGCCGCCCCCGGCCAGGGATGCCCGCGTTGCGGAGGCGCCGTGTTCGCCGCCGAACAGCAGCTGGCCAAGGGCACTATGTGGCACAAGAAGTGCTTCAGCTGCTCGGAGTGCCGCCGGCCGCTCGACTCGACGTTGGCCTGCGACGGTCCGGACAAGGAGATCCACTGCCGCTCGTGCTACGCGAAGCTGTTCGGACCGAAGGGCTTCGGTTTCGGGCACACGCCGACGCTGGTGTCGACCAGCGGCGAGCAGACGATGGCCTAGTGAGTGCTTTGGTTGGGAGTCACTGTAGCGGGTGAAATTGGAATGGAATCGAACATTTCCTGGCATTTTAGAACAAAGCACCGTTTTCACGAGAACAAATATTGAAACGCAATTGCGAATGGTTCGTTTGTGTAGTAAGCAAATCACCACTTGGAGATAGTGAGTCACAAATCTATTGTGATAAGATGAAGTTCGATAGACTTATTTTGAAGGGTTTTCCTGCTATTGTTCTATGATTCCATTTCATTCCATTTCGATTCTATTCCAATGAACCAGACGAGAACTTGTAACCATTATCTGTCGACATTTTGCTAACCTCACACACTAATCTTTGCAGTCCCGATGGCCGTGCGTTCGGCGGCCCCAAGGCGGCCAAGGGCACCGGCTGCCTGCGCTGCGGCTTCCCCGTCTACGCCGCCGAGCAGATGATCAGCAAGGATCGCGTGTGGCACAAGCGCTGCTTCGCGTGCGTCGAGTGCCGCAAGTCGCTCGACTCGACGAACCTCAACGACGGACCGGATGGCGAGATCTACTGCCGCGGCTGCTACGGCCGGAACTTCGGCCCGAAGGGCGTCGGCTACGGCATAGGCGCCGGCACGCTGACGATGGTCTAGATGGGCGGTTGTTTTGAATAGTATTGGGGTGGTTAGTTAGAACATCGAATTTCCAGCAGAGCGACGAATGTGTGAGGAGGAGGAGGCCATGGGCGGAAGCGGTCGGAGAGAGCGAAGGAATGAAAGTTGGCAGGAGAGTGTGTGGCGAATATTTAGGATTACTCGGTCAATGTCTGGATGTCGTATTAGGTAAATTGATGAACTCAGGCATGCGCGATGTAATAATGACTAAACGCATATGGTAGATGATATCGAAGCGCATGGATCAATACTAATTAACTTACACAAACACTCACAAACATCAACACACATAGACACTCACACACATATGCAACTAGACACACGACATCGCCAAGTCCGAATATTTTGTAATAACCCGATCTGCAAACAACACAACGTCTTTTTGTAACATTAGCGCGAAGCAACAGAACCAGTAATTTAATAATAATGCGAAACGAGTCGAACGACTGGGACTAAGATTGAGAGACCCAAGATCACATCATCATCTAGTCATTTTTATATATTTTGTTTGGTTCACATTCACATCACGCACACGATACCACGCACAATGTCTTGCGAACAGTTCCATATAACCCGCAACTAAATGCTTGAGAGTGAGACCAGCCAGAAAGCGCGAAACCAAACCACAACTGCTCACTATACACCACACACTACATAATTTGTAATGACACACAACTTTAGGTATGTAAGTTTTTTTGTAGCAATGGATAAATAAAATTACAGAAAAGACAACATGACATACATTGAATAAGAAATGTTTCTCAACAAGAATCAATAGTGTTCTTTGTAGAGAAACATTCGAAGTCTAGATATCTAGAGACCGAAAATGAATTGAATCTTTTGTGGTTAGTTAAGCAATCAAATGTTAGTCTTTAAGTCGTCTGAATGGTGCAGTAGTAGAGTGCTTGCCCCACGAGCGGAAGGTTCGAGACCAAGTATTGGGTGAAGGTTTTTTTCTCATGATGATCCAATGGAAGGATGTTAAATGTGGCCTAGGGTTACTCTTTGGATCGCTGTGCTAATCACATGTTATCTCTAAACCCGAAATCGATTATGACGCTCTTCTACTCTTCAAATACATGGAGAGCATAGAAGGGAGGCCAAGACCTGTAACACTAGACAACATTTTCGAGAAAAAATCAAAAAGGAGAGCTCTCACCTTAGTTTTCTGATAGCCTTCAGCAATCTAAGAAATGAATATGGACATAATTATTTTTGTTATAGATTCATTTCCGACTTAGAGAAGTTTGAGGTTGGTTGGTTGCTTGCCCCGTTCGAGGGGCA
>JANTBZ010049990.1:0-10225 GCA_024741255.1 Exechia fusca | reverse complement strand
CTTGGTTTGCCGTTTTTCACACTTGCGCGAGATGAACGATACTGACAACTGACAATCTATAAGAGAATAGGATTTTGTCGCGAAAATAATTTAGTGTGCCTAGATGCAACGCCCACAACGCCCTCTAAAAACCTTTGAAACGAACTCAAACATTACATTTCACTACAACTAAAGCTGATACAATGTTCACCTAATCAGCTATAACTATTTCAATTTCGAAGATATTGAATCTTGCTTTTAAGCATAAGCATGCATCGGCAATAATAATAACCTACATAGCATAGAGCAATGAAAACTGATTATTCCTTCAACATTTTTGGATGATTTTAAAATTTAGCGAGTTCCTGTATTTTGCCAGCTTGAAATGACCAGTATACTCCGCAGTAGTTCGTCCGCATACTTTTCGATGCATCTGTTAGCTCCAAACACTGCGTGTAAAATGCGTACATGTTCAACCGTTTGAAATCGTTGCCCAACAGCCAGCCAGCCACACATGCAATGTAAAAGTAACGTCGATGGCGGTGCGCGGGCGATCTCGCATATGCCTTCAATACAAAACGCATATGCCTCAAATGCATTATGGCAGTAGTGCATAGTTACAAAGAGAAATTCTGATATGAAAAATACATTCCAACACTGCACCGAACGCTCGCGCACACATGTTCAGAAATTCGCGCACATTCGTTATTCATATTCCATTCCGCCTCAGTTGCTTTGTAGTATACTCGTTGGTGCGTGCGTGCGTGCGTGTGTGCGCGAGTGTGTGTAATTGGTGTACGTGTGTGTACTTGGCGTGTACGTACAAGACACAGTACAGTACAGTATTTGTATTTCTGTTATATGATCTGGCCTACACTACACGCACTCACACACACGATCGTTCCAAACACAAATGCGCGTGCTGGCTCAAAGCGCACACGATCGCGCGCTCAATCGTTTTCGACTCTACTAGTAACACACACACTCGTCGTAGTCTATCCCCAGTCGAACCGAAAAACCACATGGGCACCCAGCCAGGCGTATATTATGCAGAGACGCCGCCGCATCAGCGCACTGATCGTAGGCGCGTGTTTTGTTGGGAATTATTTATTTATTCGAATAACGCGGCGCACACAAAACACACATGCACACTCTGGCAATACGAACGTTTTGTTATACTTCTACACTATGGTTGAGCACATGGGCGAGAGAGATACGCGCTGCTGATACGTGATCGCAATATTTGTGTAACGGATTACAGATTGTATGTTATGTCTGAGTGCTGAGTGTGTGTGTGTTCAGTGGCATATATTCATTGCTGTCGATGTCGTGGTTCGCTGTAGGCTGTAGCATCGATCTGATCTGGTGGTGGTGTTCTTATGCCAGAAATCTCGATGACTGAAGACTGCGCTCGTTCTGTGCGCTCGCATGCTAATTGGTTATGCCAATGCAAATATACAATTAGCATAAGCATCGGCGAAGCTAGTTCGCGAAATTGCTTCGACCGAAATTCGAGGCCAGAAGTTGTCGCACACACACCACACACTCACTATATGTCTGACTATTGTACTAGCCTAACTTATTCATTTGAAACATGTGTGTTTTCGATGTATGTATAGGAGAAGGGACACTGACACAATATTTGTAATGATTCAGTTTTGTTGAGAAAACACATATCTATTATCTACGAAAAATCGTTTAAGTTAAGCCTTATCCTCCTCTAATGGTGGATTCTTTACTGATGATGATGACCCTGAAAACCAAAAAACAACATAGATTTTCGTACATTTTATCGAATGATTTTATTACATCTTATTTGAGTACTCGCCCATTGTTTCAAGTAAATCCATAGAATAGTCGGGTTTTTGGAGTCAGATATACAGTCCACTTTCGGCCGAATCAATAGTTATATCCCAAAATTAAACATAAAACACGGATAATCATTGGTTTTACTCTCCATAATATCAGTGCTTCGTTAACAGTTTTTAGGACACAACTTTTGACAGTTTCAACTTTCAAGTGAAGAGTACGGAGTTGATGGAAGCAATCAAAGAATCCCTTGCAGCGTAAAAGCTCTCCCATACAAAAACCCAATCTTGGACTGCTCATAACTTCGGTCACAGGTCCCATTGGCAAGAATCCTGACACACGTATAACTTTATTTTGCATCAAGTTCCTATCCTGCAAGGGATTCCTTGATTGCTTCTATCAACTTCGTACTCATCCCTTGTTAGAAAAATAAACGTATGTATAATCCAATAGAAAAAACAAATCATCATCATTTGAGAAAATGTACGAACATCTTTATGGCTTTGGATTATTCTGTCAAAAGTAAATCCTCCACCATGAGATGCGGATAAGACTTTTCTCAAACGATGTTTTCGTTGAAAAAAGAACGAATAGTTTTGGTTTCCTACAAAACTGCATTATTTTTATTCTCCTATAAACCGGAAAATAGAGCATGTTTCAAATTAATGAGCTAGGGTAGTTCTATGTTGTACGTACTGATATGATCGCGCAGCTCGACGCACGTCGTCTAATCGCGAATCCAAACGGGTGCGAGGATGGTTTCACATTACCAAATAAGCGCGTGCCCGCTTGCCAATTCTCTTGGCGTACGCGGCGCGCGAAACCGCTTGCGTCTGCATGTGTGTCTGTGCATATTCGTGTTCGTATACGGACGGAATCACTTTGTCAAACAAACCGAAACGAAGACAGCACGAGTGAGTGAGTCACAAGTTTGTGGACGCGAGATACGTAACTCGAACGTGTCAACGCCAAACGCCAAACATAGTGCAAAAAGAGAGTTGTATGCGTCTTTGGAACGGCCTAACAATTTGCTGCTGGTGCGTGTTTGACAAGACACTTGGACGCTTCGTCGCCGGTTCCGTTCCGGCAGTTGAATGCTCTGGGCTACGACGATTTGATTAGGTGAAGCAACGACGATCACGATCATTATTCACGAAATACGGCAAAATGATGGTATCATCGATGTATTACATACACGACATAAAAATGTGTGTGCATTGTGGTCGCGACACGAGACACACAAACATGTTTACACCAAACAGAACACTCTGAATTATGCACATGCACACACACACGAGCGTGGCGTCTACGATTATGTCTTGCGTGCTCGCGCGATAAACTTACGTCGTAAAGTTCAGCTTCAGCAACGTCGCATCGCCGTTGTCGCCGATGTCGGCGATGTGGCGGCGACGCGTTGGCGAGAGGCGGGCGTAGTTTTGTGTGTCGGCGGCGGGTTCGTTCGTTTGGATTTTTCTGGTGCCACGTATATGCGCCAGCGAGAAATGGGGCCAGCTAAGGTCATTGCGGACAAGCGAGCATAACTATCTATTTCAATGCGCGCCCTACTTTCCAGTAACATGTTAGATTAAAGGGTTATAATATTTCACAGAAACTGCGTGCGTAAAGTCCATATTCTTACAATATAAATATGTGATGAATTTATACTACTACGAATTGGATGAGTGTTCGAGATGTATTGGAAACTGGAACGCAGTACGCACTCATTGCTTCAGATAGAGAAACTGAGAATATTTATAGTGTGTGTGTAACGTTTATGTTCCTCGTTAATGCCTTTTAATGACCAAAACATAGTAAAATGACGTAATACATAATAATACACATTCAACCACAATTATGTCATTTTAATGCCGCTATCTGCTTTCGGCAAATAAATGTCAAACAGTTAACTGAAACTAATGTTCGTTAGTCCACGTCCGACGCGATGACCATGCGCAATTGCGCATAGTTGCGGTTGCACACAGGTTCAATCTACACACAGCTACTGTGTAGCAGCTACTGTCGGCTTCGGTAACATATTAATCACGACGATACCGCACAGCATGTGCAGCATGCGTGCCTCAGTGCACTCCAAAACCATACTGGGACGCACGCCCAGCCACAGTTATGAGGTCGCTGGCGAATTACCTCGCACGCGAGCGGCCTATGGCAGCAATTAGTATTTAGTATCGATATTATTAATTTGTCACGCCATGTTTGCACGGTGGTGCACAGAAATGCTGGCCGATTAGCGCCATGTACGATTTGGACGTGCGAAAACCGTGCAATAACCGCGCTCCAACCGACCAGTGAAAGTGCGTTTGCTTTTGACGAATTGTGACGATTTTTTGTCAAGTGAAAATTGTTGATTTTTCTTTTGCACTCACGTTTCGCTCGCCGTGCTCACCGCACGAAATTATGCGTATCGTACATTAGGCGACGTAACGATCAAACCGCGAACACACCTTTCGCGAAGTTGCGCGGCAGAAACGTGTGCATTGACTTATAAGTGCGTGTGACTTCGAGTGCGTGCGAGTGACAACAGACGAAGTCAACACATACAGTTGCGCCAAGATAAGGCATGCGAAAGGCATGCGAAATCGAAAAACAGATTAGTAGCCAGTCAGAAGATAGAGCTTGATTGATATAATTATCATCTTTTTCAAATGCAGACATTTTCCGTCAATCTGAGTATGCTCATTGCAAAAGCTATGACGAAAAATGTTATGAGAAAATCCACCATATTCGATCGGACAGAGAATTAGAGGCACAATGTTTTCTCGATGGGAAAAGGCTCCAAGTTGCGTTTTTCCTGAATGTGTTTGGATGGCCCTTAACTGCAATCACCTCTCGACAGATTTTCAGCGTACTTTGCATCATTTTAATAAAGACGGTATGGAATATAAACCAGTACCTGGGTCATTGGAAGCCTCGAAAAAATGTATAATATAATAAGGCTCTATCTTATGACTGGCTATTTCGATTACAAATGTCTCTAATTCTCTGGACGCAACCGTATATAGAGTTTTTTTTGCATTTTATTTCGTTCCGTAAGGCTTGCGAAAAGGCGTGCGTGACCAATATTAAACAAACACTCTGGCAGTGGCAGTTCCGTAGTTTCGTTTTTTGTCTCATTGTTGTGCGTGTGATTTTATACTGGTCTAATTGACGTGTGCGTGTGTCTATGCGTGTGTGTGTGTATACCGAAATTACAATCTTATTCTCCATGACAGACCTCTTTTTCATCGCGCGTGTGATACATATTCAACGGGAAAGAACAACACCCATTCATCAGACCGACAACCGACACAAACATGCTGAAAATTCAAATGTTGGAGCAAATCGTCAGCAGCGACAGCGTGGCGGAGCAACAACGAGCCGCCCAATACCAACAACTCCAGCAGAAGCAGCAGCAGCAGCAGCAACAAACCAACCAACAACAATCTTCGCCACACTACAACGACAGTCTGCCGAAAAAGTCGCCCAAACACGGGTGAGTACCAAGAGATTAGTTGTAATTGTGTTGCGTGTTCGAGTGTGCGTGTGTGCGCGGATAAAATACGCAATAACCGCGCGATACACGATCCGCGGTGCCCCCGGAATGTACGGACAATCGACGACGACTGTATACACGCAGAATATATCGGAACCACAAGCACAGTCCACGACAGACAATCACCATTGTTGTGCCCGAAACAATTAGCGCTAATACACACACGATCAGTTCGGGCTCACGTGTGTGATCCAAAAGTAAACGAACAAAGAACCTTGACACAATCACATGTACCAGGAGCGTTAGCTCAAAGTGGGATTTTTCCGTTATATTTTAATATTTATCACAAGGAAACTATGGAAGATGTCATGCACAAATTAGTGTCCATCGTTAGCTACAAATGTACTCTATCATTTATGATCCCACTCGAAAGTCCTTCCCCTTGATGGAAACCATCCATCTAATCAGTACGTATCCCACTGATGAGAAAATGTTATTCAGAATGCGCCAGGTGATTACAGCGAGGAAAATATACAAGCCTCCAGCTGAACGGAAGAATTGTTGTTGTTGTATTGACCACTTTGGCTAAATGAACACGAAAAATGCGCATGGAAACTTCGATTGAAAACCACATTTTTACGATTTCGATCAATTTGTTAGTGAAATTGATATTGGATAGTTGGCAACGACGGTACCAACGAACTGATTCGCCGATTTCAAGTTCTTGTTGTCCAATACTTCCTAATGATTCAACCAAAAATACACCATGGTAGATCTTCCACATAGGTAATTGGTCGATAGTGTTGGATATCTTGGACAGATCCATGATTTTTCGCCTTTAGATTATCCAAAACATATCCATTTTCGATGTCCAATTGAAATCCGTTGCAAAAGGCAATCTTTCGCACAAAGTTTTCTATATCTCGCAAATGCTAGTTTTCCGGCATAAAAATCAACATGTTCAACACCTTAGTGTAATTGCTATTCACTTGTTATCGTCTTAAAATAAGTCGTATGTTAAAGGTCACTGTCTCACCTTTCCAATGATGTATAATATGTCTACCTAAACCCTCAATCGAACCCAGCAACGACTGGCTAGCCAAATCCCAGTTTCAAGCTTAAACTACTGGTGGTAAGCCGTTTTTCATGCGTACACGCCATTTCAGACGACCGCCCGCCGTCCGAACAAACGCCGCGCGTCGTGATGAGATGCGTGCGTATTGCGACACACGCGACGCGAGTCGCTAGCATAGACATTTTAATCGCCGCGACCGCGACCAAATACAAAATGCACTGGGTGCTGGCGGACAAAAAAAACTACCAGCAATCGCTCGTGTGCACGCCGCCAAATTCGCATACCACGCGCGCGGTTTATGCGGCGCGTATGACCAAATGTCATTCTACACCACGAACTGTACAATGATAGCCATATTGAACACGCCTTCCGCCGTCGTCTCTCCCCCAACGATTTGGTGCCCATATAATTTGACGGACTGCGCGACTGTGTGGTGAACGCCACACGACGACGCGGCTCGCGATCACGCCATATATATAATTAGTCGCGTGCACTCCGCATGGAGATTGTTCGCATTGCTGGTGGGCATACGCGCAATTTTTATCCGCATCGTTCGTCGTGCGTGCTGATGGATGGTTGTCGTTTGTCGTCGTGTCGTGTGGTAAATCTGGCCGCGCAGAGTCTGGCACTGGCAGCATTGTGTGTAGAGTAGTGTTGACTAATTTTCTCGAATTACACACGCGCAGGCCGAGCACGAGCACGGAGTATTCAGTATTCACGCTTGTCCGTACTCAAGTGCGTACGAGACGCTGTTAAGCGATTGACACACTTTGCCATTCGTGCTCGTGCGTATGCCCGTTTATGCTCGTGCATGCTATAGAGCCAAATGCAGGCGAAATAGCCGAGAGACGCCCGGGCAAGTTTATTATCCACTTAGCGCATTGAATATCATATACAGACTGAGCGATTGCAGCGCACTGCAGCAAGCCATTTGTCACGGAGCCCAAATTATATTGTATGTTTCATAAAAAACCACAACCAAAAGAGCAATTGCACTCTAGTAATCTCGTGTATGGGTTAGAAAAGGAATTTATGAGCAGTCGGTGAGAAAACAATGCAATCATTCCGACCAACACAATTCAACGTTGAATGGAACGCACATTCAAACACGGATTCTTGATGCCTGGCTAAAACAAAGAACATGCAACCAACATACTTGTTCAACAGGCATAGTTCAGTTTGAAGTGACTGACGGTGAAAACCTTTCTACGACTCGCTGTGATTGTAAACTAAATGTAGAATGGTGGAGTTTGGCTGACTCTTTTTATTTCCACTGCACTGCATTAATTAGGCTAAATCGTAAGTGTGTATGCTCGCTTGTTCGACTAACAAACGCAACCCGCAGACACAAACTACTTGTACTTGTTCTTTTCCGAGAGCGTGCATTTGTCGGAGCGCTAATTGCGTGGAACGTGAAACGGCGTTGGAGAGCATTTTTCAAGTTTCTCATTGTTCTTGGTCGCGCTGTGCGTGTGCAAGTGATTTTTTATGTTGGCGCACTAGTGCACATATTTTTCGGTGTTCTTCAAATGCGCCAAGTAATTTATCGCATGTTTCTAATCTGCCACAGTGATCGGTGAACACTTAGGCGATGCCATTAGCTAGACTGTTGTCAGATGTTTTGTCAACGTGTCGTCTGAAAGCAAAAAAGGTTTGTTCGTGCATTCGACATATGATTGTCGACCGAAACTAATGTGAACATTTGAGGCCTCTGTCTAGTTTTGAAACAACGAAGATTAACGACGATAAAATAAACGATATTAGAGATTGAATATGAAGTGCAATGTCGACGTTGAGCTGGCGAATTCGTGAAACCATTCCAACAGCAGCATAATTGTTAGGAGAAATCGATATTTGAATTCAACAACAACCAGGTAACACGATCCCCTTGACGATTTATTTATTTTGAACACGTAGAAAACCTCTGTCATAAATTCGCAAACCAACCAGATAGCTGTGCAGGTTTAAATTTTGGTGGAATCGTACGTGCACAACATGGAATCATAAATATATCTCCAACGTTTTCCGCCAACGAAACACACGAACATAGACACGCATCCATGCGGACACCGCCGCAGTAACTCGCACCCAGCGTTTTATGCTTCTGCAACATATAAATTATCGAGCTAGGCGAAAAAGTTGTTCGCTGGTTCGCTGTGGCGTATTCCATTAATGTACCAGTACACTGGATTACTTATTTATGTGCGTGTTACAAAAATCGCACGATATTTCGCCGATACCTTGCGCACTCGAAAGCCGGAGCGATTCAAAGGTGTAAATTCGCGCTGCGCGGTTCGTCCCTAAATTGCGCGCAGGGAGGGACACACTTCACATCCGGATGAGTCGAGGATGCGCCGCCACGACACCGCAGGGGATCGCGCTGAGTTTTTGTCACTCCGCGCTTGTGCGCTTAGTAGGTTTAATGTCAATCGAGGTGTGTGCGTGCAGAAACGCAGCGCTTCCACTCTGGCCAGCGTTTATTGCCTATATGAATGGATCAGAGATACAGACGCAGAGGATGCGCCGATGACGAGACATGCCGTGAATTAAATTGTGTCGGGCCCTTAGCGCGCACTCTCGATGGGCATAATTAAACTGGGCTTAGGGTACATTATGTAGTCATATTTATGTGCTATCGTGGTGTGGTTTTTTTCTCTCGCTTCTTTCGTAGTAGTCTTCATTTATCTCGAATTGATGCCCTTTTTGTGCGTCGCGCATCGCGGCGGGTGATCGTTTTATGAGTGTTTGTCGCGCGGTGCGGATTACGAACACTGTTTGGCGGCTGTGGCGGCGGCGGCCGACACATCAGATGACCCGACTCGCCATGCGTTCTGCCTTTTGTGTGTTTGTGTTGTACCATATAATCCTCAGTTGCAGAGCGAGTGGCATTTATGGCGAATAATGTGTGTTGTTCACTTTATAGCCATTCTGCAGAATAATTGCGTGCAATGGCGAACTGCGACGCGATGTCTATTGGCACATACGCTTATTTCATTTCCACTTCGTTAATTCGAATTTATGATTATTCCGTGGCACACCGACGAAGTCGTATAAAACCATGGTGCAAGCGCCCGCGCGACTAGCGAAAACAAATCGTTCTCAGTGTTCACCTTCGCAATGTACTATGTTCGTCTGGGCACCAACCAACACAAAAACACGCATGGATATCACACCGTTCGATCGCTAATACATCACCACTCTCGTTTGGCTGGCTGGCGTCACCACCACCACCGAAACGACCGACGTCTTGTTGCAAGTTATGCACAATTTAATATTCAGCGTTTGTGCTTTGTGGTGGTGGTGGGTGAGTCCGAGTGTGAGCCAAACGCTCTATGCACTCGATACAATAAATCCAATACAGCACAACATATACTACATGGTTCATTAAGTTCCGGGAAAAAAAGATGAAAACAATTATTGATGAGTATGTGGTTTGTACATAGTATCTACATAGTAATCAAGGCCGATAGCCGAAATCCAGCGATCCTGCAAGTATATGTCGTTGAACATATTACGGTGAATTTATAGGAAGTCTAATGATACAGAACATACTTAGGCCATCAGAACGATATTTAGGTCACAAATGCATAGCATGTGATAAAATTGTCATCAAATTGCATGATCATTGAGAAAATTGTATAACAAATCCGAGTGTATAAAATAGAAAACGGACAGGATACTCCGGTTTCTCATATTGCACGATTCAAAATAGTATTGATGAACATAAAAATTCATGTTTCAAAAAAAGTTATAGGCATTTTAATAAGAGTACGCCCAAATGAAAAATGCACAATTGCATAATGAATATTCATCAAAAGCAGTTACTGGATTGTAACTTGTAACTGCGTCCAGAATAATAGATGCAAAGTTGA
>JANTBZ010049979.1:0-10533 GCA_024741255.1 Exechia fusca | reverse complement strand
AATCGACAGAAAAACGATGAAAGCATGAGGAAAATACCGTGTAATAAAAGTTTTCACCGTGTTATACAAGGTTTCGGGGGACTTTTTCTAAGACCGTGTTCTAAAAAACCGTGTTCAAGAAGACCGTGTTATAGGAGGTTTAGGTGTATTAACATGCCATACTATGTCATATCCCGAGTCCGAGCGACTATAAAATGAGCCGCTTTGAATTGAATAAACACAGTCCACTGAAAACATCGAAGCGGAATAAAACCCAACACTCCTTTATAAAATCGTACGGTTCCAATCTTACGGTGTCTGTTCCTCCTCACCTATGATGTTGACACTAAGATGCAAGTTTCCCCATAGGCCTAATCCTCTGGAACCCTTAAAACCCCGGCCAGCGGGTCGAAGAGCGGTCCCTCTATTTCTTCTCCCTCCTTCTCAGTCTCCTCCACCACCTCAAACCCTAGCCTCTCTTCCTCCTCTTCCTCCGATGAATAGTCGCTGGCATACAGCCTCCCGCCGCTGCGGAAAATGCCACAAAGGGGTCCTTGTTCTTCTACTACGCCAAGTATCCAGCGAAGAAGGCCTTCCGCCTCCCGCTGCATAAAATTGACCGCATCGCGCCGTGCCACAATGCCTCAATCGTATTCGTGTGCGCGCCGGTCTCCGAATCCTTGAAGTGCTTACTGTGGTTGACCCGTTCGGCGTCATGTTATCTAAGACGCAGGGCCCCGCTTATATGCAATATTCAGTCACATTGAATGTATATATTATTTTAAGCGGAGCCCCACTCAATTGAGAATTATAAAATGAACGTATATCTAAACTCACCACCATCTTCGGCGCCTCCTGCCGCCACCGTCGCATCGGGCGTCACGAACGTCGGCTCATGCGATGACCGGCTCCATACCGCTTCCGGCTTCTTCGCCAAACGTTGCGACTTCTTCATTTTTTTATTTGCTGTAAACTGAAAACGTGGAGAAGAGGAACAGTTTAATTAACTTAACTTGGTCGGAACGGGGGTGACGGTAAACGCGCTGCAATCCCCCCGCGTCCGGTACGCTGCCCATCCATTGGAAATAATGCGGGTGCCCAGCAGGATCCACCTGAGAATTAGCGGAATAAGGGTCTCCTTATCCCGCATCTCAACAGGCAACATGAAACAGCGCTTGCTCTCTCGTTCGATCCCACCGAACACCCACTGCCCCTCCACATAATGTCCCGCGTTGTTCTTGCGTTTTCCGAACTTTGACTCGATCGATCTCCACCGTCTTACCAGCGGCGCCAAGAGGCTGCAGATGCGACATAACATGGTCGATGGCCACCTCCCTGCAAAACGACGACCAGTGGGTCGCCGTCTTGGGCCCAACTGTAATCAATCGTGCCGAGGCGACTTTTGCCGTGCTACAAAATTTCAAATCGTATGCACTCAATGAATACATACCTTTGTCTGCTGGTCGGTTTTCTCAGCTTCAAGTATGTCTGATGATGTGCGCCCTTCAGATGATTTGACATATTGGTTGTATTTCCGGACGAATTTATCACTTTCAAGCAGTGGAGGCATTTCACTGAAATTTTATCGATGAAATGGAAATGTTTCCAAACGGGTCTTTTTTTAGACATGTTGAATTGTGTTTAGCAATGACAACAATGAATGTTCAGTTGGCTTGAAACGTCAGTGAGTCAGTTAGATTCTGATTGGCACTGAATCCGTAGCACATCTTCTAACAAGTTGATACATGTGAAAAAAAACTCGTCAATTGATTTCCAATGGTCATTCGATAAAGTTTCTGATTTTCGCAAATCGCAACATTCGAAAAATAAATCAGATCCAACCGCTATTTGCAATGTGGACGAGTTTGTTTGCAGTCAGATCCTCTTTTCATCACTGACGGATGTGTTTAAAAAATAATCGCGTCCGGCAGCAACAGCAAGCAATGGGTGTGGCCAGTCGGACGCTGCTCGTCTGGCTGTGAACACTGCTGAAAAACCGGAATTGCTGTTGGCTGCTGTCGATGGTCGCCGACGACCAGGTCGTCCAACTGCAGGAGCTGCTCGGGGTCGAGCTGTCGCTGCTCGTCGGCCTGCTGCAATCGTCGGACGCCGACGAAGTGCCAAGGCGGATGAACCGGTAGTCGGGGAGCCTGCGCCGGTCGAAGTAGGTAGTCCGGCGCACGAAGTCGTCGTGGACGGAGGCATGGATGAGGCGCAGCTCATGGAAGTCGGCGAGCCTGCGCCGGTCGAAGTAGGTTGTCCATCGCAAGAAGTCGTCGTGGACGGAGACATGGATGATGAGGCGTATTTGCCGGAGGTGCAACTGCAACAAATGTCTGTAACAACGACTTTGTCGCAGCGCGGCAAAACACAGCTGGTAGTGGACGGGTACCTGTACCACCAGAACAGAAATTGGGGCTACAGTGTACTGGGTGTGCGGCCATCGACGCAGTACTAAAGTAGCGGTGTGCCTTGCGAGGGCCTCCACAACAAAAGACGGTGAGGCACATACGCTAACCAAGTTTGAAGCGCACACTCATGCGTCGGATGCAGCAGCGCGATTGATCAAAGATATGGTGGCAGGGTTGAAGGTAGTGGCGAAGACTACCCGAGACCAACCCTGTCGCATCATCCAAGACAGTATGCGGGAGCTGCCATCGCTGTTGGCTCCGGCGATGCCATCAAAAAAGGCGGCACAGAGCATCATTCGGCGGGAACGGCAGAAGCTGCGTCGGAAGGAGCCACACGCGCTCGAGCAGATCGAGGTCCCGGAAGAGCTGCGCTTGTCGCTGGCCGGCAAGAAATTCCTGCAGAAGGACGTTCAGGTCGGCCGTGAGCGGGTGATGGTCTTCACGACAGAGGACGACCTCAAGACCCTCGAGCGCTGTGATTGCTGGTTGGCGGATGGGACATTTAAGACTGCGCCGGGTCTATTCATGCAGGTGTTCAGCATCCATGGATGCGTTGAGGGTGTGAGCAGCCAGACGGTGCCACTCGTCTACGCCCTGATGACGAAGCGGACGAACGACTGCTACGATGCTGTCATGAAGGCCCTGTCGGAGGCCGCTGACAGCTACAACGTAGTACTCAGTCCGAAAATCGTGGTAACGGACTTCGAGGTGGCCGAGATGAAGTCGTTCGTCCGCGAGTTTGACGGGGTGGAGTCGAGTGGATGTCTATTCCATCTCGGACAAAACATCTGGCGGCGCATACAGCTGCATGGACTGGCCGGGCAACACGGCTCCAGCTCGGTGTTCAATCGGGAGGTGAGGAAGCTGTTCGCGCTGGCTACTTATAGCGTTTCCGATTCGGGAACAGAAAATCAAGAACCGGTTCCGGTACCAAATTTTCACAAGTACCGGAACCGGTTGCAGTACCGCGAATTCTCGGTTCTAGTGATTTTTATTCTGCGGAGCTCGAATTCCGTTATTTTTCTTAGTATTGACACAACAAAATGTGTTTTACAATTTTGTCATAACGATAAACATATTAAATCAGTTCTTGTCTGTAATTAATCTATTGCTTGTTCATATATGAAACCAGTATATAGTTATTGTGGTCAAATTGAAGAAATACATATGTCCAACGTTACTCCGTTCATCCTTTTTTTGTGCAGATTGCTTTGCTGCAAAAAAAATCACGCTCAGCGGCACCGTCATCGAAAACTCGAAGGCCAGCTGCAATAAACGGTCACGATCTAAGAAACTCGTCATTAATCGTTGAACACGCGTGAACATGCAATGTGATACAATATGATATTCACATTCCATAATTACGTTAGATTTACGTTAGATTTATGACAACAAACATTCACAAAATGTTATCAAAAAATGTGTGAAAACATGTGAAATCTACTAAAAATTTGCGAAACGGGAATTCCCGGACATCAAAAACTGGGACCGGTTCCAGAACCGGGAAATAGAATTCTCAAAATTTCCCGGAACCGGTTCCGGTTCCCGAAACACTAGTCGAGTACAACGACGACAGGTGCCACCACCGAGTTTCGTCGCCGATCGTAGTCGGCTCGTCTCCCCGAGTCGTTCAAGCGGTCGCACGTCGAACTCGTCGAATATGATGAGTTTTTCTCAATTTTTTAGACACATCTTTACCGGAGTTTTGGCGGACTTTGGTAAATTTAGCGCGTTCTCGCAGAAATCGGCAGTTATATTGGCAATTCGCTATTTCAAGCACTTACGATTTTCGTTGAGTGTTGTTGTGGCTGGAAACGTAGTCCATATTGCCATTCGTTGAGTGAGTGAGGCTCTATCGATACTCGATACTGGGCGCTACCAAAATTCGGGTATCAATATTCCGCAACGGGTACCCGTTCTCGCTGACGGATATTATAGAACCGGATAGTACAGGTACCCATTAGCATAAGTAATATTCGGAAAACCGCATCGAACGATATAGTTAAGGCAACCGGCCTACTGCCAAATGTGACCGTTGTGAATTTGTTATTGAACTGAATATCTGATAAACTGTTTTAACAATATATATATATAACAATATATATATATTGTTTGTATATATAAATTATACGGTTGTTGGTTAGACCGGTCACCGGATCCCGCGCTGTTCGTATGTATTTTAAAAGGTAAACAAATCGGAATCTCGCTCCGAATGAGCGAAACCCGGCAAATTAGGCGAAGAACTTACGAATTCGCCGTATTCGCTCTTTCAGAGAGGATTGACGTTCTGAAATACACATGAATAGCGCGGTATCCGTGGACCGGTCTAATCCACAACGCTATTATATTCAGTTTCAACGCAATAGATATAATAATTCAGGCTAACACAAATTATAGTGATATAGGTAAAAATGAGCTCAACGAATTCATTGAAGATTTTATTCTTAAATATACATACAGTTCGAGCAATGTACAAGAGAAAGGCCACTGGCACGGAGGGACCGGATCTAATCATTTAAGAGTTAATTCCAATTACATCGATTTTATCTTGTAGTACAGTTGCTAGCGATGATACAAAAAAAATTCCAAATCAACAGTTTAAAATGGTATATCATTGATGTTACGGTTTGTTGTTAGCTTATGGTTATGACGAAATAATGTTTCATGCACATCGTTATAACGATTGATTTTTACAACACGTGGGGGCACACATCCGTTCCAATGAGTTTTTTTCATACATATATGTAAACATCTTAGCATCATGGTTACCGACCGCTGTGCGCATTTATATTCATGGCGGCCGGCAGATAACCATGGGCGGTGCGAGACGCGCTCTTACGACCCTCCCCAAAGGCCGCTTGAGCGATCTCTCATAATCATGTACACTAACCTGAAATGAGACTGCATCCGCGACGTTTGGCCTGCATCGTGTTCGTCGTGCCGATTTTTTCTTTCGTTTGTGCGCAGAAAGCTGACGCTTCGAATCTAGCCAAGCTTTCTGCGCGGTACGTTCTATCTCTCTCATCATGATGATTTCGTAGTTAAGCGCTACACACGCTGCCAGTGCAATTGAATTTATAGATTCAACTTTTTGTTCTAGCCATTGGCCATTTATTTAGCACTTAAAGCAACTTCATTTCCTTCACAATCTTTCTCCCCTAGCAGTGGCATTTTCATGGTGTTGGTGGAGACGGTTACAAGGATGTGGTAAAATAACATGCTGTCGTACACAACACTTTCGGATTTAAAAGTAAAAAAGAAATTTTCAACTTTGAACAGCGGACACATGCGATACGTTATACATTTACTTTACGAATGTAAGATTTAAAAAAACAAAAAACAGTGCTTCTACATTTTGCTTCTGAAAGTCGTGAACTTTGAAAATGTATAACTCACTCGTTGATGTCGATATACAATTGACACTACCTGTATTGAGTTTAAAATCGCGTGAACTTCATGAGAAAAATACTCAACTAAAATATTCCACACTTTTTACCGCGCATTTTCTTCATGTATACAACATGTAGCAAACCTAAATTTTTCTTGATAGTAACGCTGACTTCTCACAACGCACTCACAGCTGCAGAGCGTACAGTACGGTGAGAGAATAGCGTTTGTGCAGTGCTCTGTCTTGCTCTGGCACGGTACTTTCTTTCCGTGCGTACAAGTTGATTCAACCGCGTTGCTCGCCAGCACGATGAATGCCCACTCGATATCGATCACCGGCAGCCGAGCTCTTTGATGCGAGTCGCCGCGATTTTTAGCGGCAGAACTTCAGCACGCGGCGAATGGTTGTGGTCGTTTTCCCAAACCTAAACTCCCGCCATGTCCGTCCAGGCTGTCGCCGGAGATTTGAGGCCGCGCTTCCACAGCGTGCACGACCAGAAAAGCTTGTACTGCGTTTCCTTAGTCTTATGATAAAGGTATCCGTCGACACATAGAAACCGCCCACCGCTGCAGGAAGTCGTAAACGAGACGAACGGCGGCGCGTCTCCGGACTCTGCCGCGGCGGCAGCGAAAGCTGAAGTTGGCGCGACGGACGTCATGACGGCCGGGCTCAATATGCAGTTGAAGATGGTCTTACTCGAGTATACTCACATACTTACACTTATTCTAATTTTTTCAAACTTTTTGATGGCCGTCGATGCGCGAACCGGGATATTGGCGACAATCAGGTCGACCGCAATCCGTTGTCCAATATTCCGTGCACTTCCTTTAATATTGAAGCCGACGCCGACAGCGAGCGTTCTGATTCTAAATTAGATGAACATATGCTATGTTCATCTAATTTCCGTAGCACGTCTGTAGCAACAAGCAATGGACCTCTTCTTGAATTCTCCTCAAAAGATCGCTACTCTCGCCGAACTTGGCATGGCAGGCCATCTTCGGTTCGGCGCCTTGCCTGAGCCTTGGTCAGTTTTTTATTTTTTGTATTTATCCCTTAATATACGGTTAGGATTTGCGAATGGCGTGCTGAGCCGGATAATTATTGCAGTGTGTGCGTGTGTCCACCACCGCATTGAGCGCTGCGAAGGCTGCAGTACGGAGGAAGCTACAATACGCCAACGCATTGAACGATGCGGAGGCTGTGTAGGTAATGCGGGAGAGAGAAACAACTCTAAATTAAATTACCTAATTGTTCTTGTTTTTGGTCAAATAATACGACGTTCTTTTTGGCGTTCCCAGTCCTACCCAATTCTCGCGTTTGTTCAACGCAGTTTTCGCCACAAACGCCGAATCGTTGAAACATTCGACACACACATGTCGCTGGATGTGACTTTCCTCATAGAAAGACATCGAACTTTGTTCCAGAGCATGGACTTTTTTTGCACGTCACACACCGATTTGTGCCAGTCGGAATATGGCCGTGTCGATAAGCAGGACAATCCGCGTTCATTTCCGTGCTTCTTATAGCTGCTTCTACTCTCTTCATTTTGCCGCTCTCGTATTTCACCAGTGATTCCTCAGCGAAATCCAGTCGCCCTGGTCGTTTTGGGAGTACCAATTGTTTGATTGTTTTAAATGTACTCTGAACCGCCGCATTGCTGGCCGGCACGCGGGTGGACCATTATGCTGGACCACAGGAGAATCGTGCGAATATGCTTGATGAGCCGGTCAGCAAAACGCTTGCTTCGACGTGCATCACCTCCTCCTCCTTGGGCCAAAGTGTTGTCGACGGCAGTTCGGAGTTCGGATCCCATCGTCCGTCGACGATCGCTGTCATCCTACGTGGAAACAATTGAAATTCAATTGTTTCACCACGTAGATGTCACGATTCGGAACTGTTAGAAAACATGGGAATCCGTACGTGCCGCGTTCGTGTTTGCCACCGACAACTAGGCTTATCTGGTACTACCCTATATTTCAGTGGGCGAAATCGTTTGTTCGAACATGTTCGAACGTCACTATTCGTAAGATATGAGCGTTTGAGCAATCGAGCAAACTCGCGAACATGCAAGAAAACGACCAAATTTGCGGCGTTTTCGCCGTTTTTCCGTTTGCACTTGTTTACGTCGCTGGCCACACAAAAACAACAAACAACACGAACGCTCGAAAGAGGTCGAAGATTTATCAATATACCTGCGTCGGCCTTCATCGACCATCAGACCAGCGACACTGGGCACCGAGTTGTTGGTAAGTGTTTGAATGAAAATATTCTGTAAGTGAGTATTTTCACTGATAAATTTTCGTCTCCATTTTCACCCGCCACATCGAATCATCAAGTCCGCACAAACACCGCCCGCCACCTGTCCGCACAGTGGCCCCGTTCAATTACCAGCATTTCAAAGCGCAAGTGCCTCTTCAGCGATGAGCTGCAGTTGAACTATCCGGCGTTCAAGAAGGTAGATAAAGATGGTAGTGCAGCTTATTGCAAAACATGCGATTGCAACTTTTCTGTAGCGAGCAAGGGGAAATACGACATCGAGCAACACATCAAGTCAGAAAAGCGAAAAAACGGTCAGCGTGTGTGCAAAGCTCCTCACACATCAGCAATTTTATGATTGCTGTGAAATCGTCCGAGCAGGACAAAGTGTCGGCTGCCGAAGTGACGCTAGCATTTCACACCGCTTTCCACCATCACAGCTTCAATTCTGTGAACTGCACACACACACTACAAAAAACGATCTTCCCGGACTCAACAATTGGCAAGAAAATTGCGTGTGCGCGCACAAAATCAGTTGCTGATATCATTGTTATCGCTCCACTCTCGGTGCGGAACATTTCAGATGATTGTGGCAAAACTCCGTTTCTCTCCATCTCGACGGACGCCAGCAATCATAGGAATTTGATGATGTTTTTTCACCTGAAAAAGGACTTCAAGAGAAGTCACTGGATTTAGTCGCGCTCACCAATGAAAAGGCAGACACCATCAGCAATATGTTGACCTCAACACTTGTAACCGTCGAGCAAGGTAGGTGCAGAATTAAGCACTGCGTTAGGAATATATGTAAAACTCAGAGATCCAAGTAGGCGTGGATCGGCGAACTTCGTCAACAAAGACGAGAAGAGGATTGAGTTTTTTTATTGTTCGGCGAGCTCGTGTGCGGTCGACATTTTGGCGAGCACAATTGGCTAATGCGCCCCTCGAAATTGATCAAAACAGATCGAGAAACCAGCAGCAGGGGTCCCGACGGAGGCGTCAAGATCGTCAAAAACGGCGGCGACAGTCAAGTCGGTGGAAGAAATCGAGGCAAAGCGGTAAGCTGACGCGCAGCGGGGAGAGAAGGTTGACCATTGTGGCTGAGGTCAGGGCGGACATTCCGGTTGCAGAGTAATCGGCGCGTATCGGATCTGGACCGGGTGGAGGCAGAGGCCGAACAAGAATCAGTCGGGCGCTGCGGCCTTGGAGCAGCCCCCATCAAGATGCAAATCGTCAAAATCATCTTCAATAACCAACATCATCAAGTGCATCAAAGCATCATCGACACCATCTTCCCCGTCAAACACAGCGCTGACAATTAATTGTCCATTTACTGCTTAACCTGGGCATTTTGGATCACCGGACAAAAATATGCCAAAACAGTGGATCAGTGATGGGTTTGTCTGGACAAAAAACTGTTGAGAATAGATCCGCAAAATGCCCTGCGTTGAATGGGCTGCTGCTGCTGGTGGAGAGGCTGCTGCTGCTGACGATGGCCGAGCTCTGTGGGGAAAACAAAACAAAAAACATTTTAAGGCTTTTTACCTACGCTCGCACGCACGCACAGTGCAAAAATCTGCCATTTTGTTAATTTTCTTCGCAAAAGATTCTAGAATATTCTTCCTTCGATGGCAGGATTTTTACAATACATATATAGTATTGTAGAAATCCGACCATCGAATTCAGATTTACACATTTTCATATTATTACTTACTAATGCCTGTCTTCTTTGTTGTGTCTTTAGTCTTTAGTCTTCTTTGTTGTGTGTGGTCGGTTAGCGGTCGTGCGGTGCGGTTGAAAGTTGCGTTGCGAGTGCTTCGTTTGCGAATAAGAAGGAACGGGCAGTGATGCCGATTCGAGTACATTCGTAATGTGCATATATTGAAACCAGAAAAAATAGTTGGAGATATATCCACAATTTTTCGAAAATATGTATAAATTCACAAATCTCCGATGGAATTTCTATAATATTCCATAGTTTTAAAAAAATGCAATTGTGTTAGGAACTAATTACATTATAATAATATCTAACGGCTACACTGAATGGCACGATTATCAAAATGGTGGTGTTGCAGGAGTGCAGTGCACATTTGTTGCATATGGACAATTTTGTCCATAATTGATCATCGCTGGATCTTCTAAAGTGAGTGCGACAGGTTGCGGTGAATCCCGGCCTAACAGTTCAAAGAGTTCTTCCGAACCTGCATGATGGTTTTTACGTTTCGCGTTACGTTTGGCTGGTGATGGCAGTGGGGAGCGTGGCGGCAGCGAGGTGGTTGCAAGCGTTGAGATCGGTGGCAGCGTTGAGATTGAGGCTGATGGCAGCGGAGAGATCGGTCGCGTAGAGATGGATGGCACCGGAGAGATTGGTCGCATTGAGGTGAATGGCGTTGAGGTTGAGGCTGATGGCAGCGGAGAGATGGATGACCCGCACGAAGTCCGCACGAAACATAAACAAAGCCGCGAGAACTGCGAAGCAGCGGAAAGAACAACAAAAAGCAC
>JANTBZ010049968.1:0-10534 GCA_024741255.1 Exechia fusca | reverse complement strand
GACTTTACTGACCGGAATTCGAAATACTGACTTTTTACTGACTTTGTCAGTATACTGACCGAGTAGACACCCTGATAATTTATGCTCAACCCAATAAATGTTCTTCAAAATTAATTTATGCTGTCGGAAGGATTGAAATATGACAAAAGGTTTTTGAATGAGAACGCTCTATCGAGTACAAACGTTTATGAGTTGGACAAACTGTTGAACGAGTTTCGAGACAGCGTTGAAGACTAGATTCAAATTCATTCTTCGAATTTATTAGACACAAAAACGTAGAAAACCCCCCCTTCAGTGGATAATCCTGACTTCGCCACTGGACGCCGCAGCGCACGCACCGAACTCATGTCAAGTGTGTCAGTGGCGGTATTTTATGAGCGTGTAACGCACGACGTGACTTACTGTTCATGTTCATATGCTATATGCACCATCAAAGTTCGTTCGCACTTGATCCACCACCAACGATGTCGACGTTCGACATGAGTTAGACACATGTTTCTTGCCGACGCTGCGTCGACATCGCAGAGTCAAGGGAACCAACCAGCAACCAACCAACTCAACATGTGGCAGTGTCGTCGTGCTTCGTGCTGCCTGTTGATGGTTGCGTGGCTTTCTTGGTGGTGGCATCAGCAAAATTGTAATGAATAACTGGGTGTTCTGGGTGCGTGCGTTCGTGCGAGCGTCGTTTGATGCGTGTCAACAACGACAACGAACATAGCGGATATATCAATGATGTTTATGTGCCACGCTTGAGCACTAACTAAGCACCGATGCATTTTGGAGTATGAGAACCACTTTCGGTAACATGTGCCAGAGTGATGGGCGCGCGAAGGGCGGCTCAAGATTGTCCAATTAGAGACACCGTGTGTTCATTTATAGCATTCTATTTTCACACTCTCGAAATTACAAATTGAAGCAGACACATGACATTTACGGGCCAAACACGAAGGCGGCTGCAGCAACTCGTAATGGCCATGGTTTGGAGCTGGAGCTGCAGTGCACCACCACACTTGTGCCGGCTCGCCGCCATCAATTCCACAGCGCCCGTGACAGGTCTCTGACAAATTGAAAATAAATCTCGGGCGGTGCCTGTTGCGCATGCGGCAATGCAACGCGATGCAACGCGATGCAATGCAATTGATCACCTCGCGCGAGCACGGAACGACTCTAAATGATGTCGATAGCCGCGTAGTCGTCGACGCTTGGCCGTTGGCAAATCGATAAAAATAGCAGAAAAGTCTCACTTTCCGCGGGCGCACTTGCGTCGTCATGCGTCGGCCTCTGCGCGCGATCTTACGTAAGATGCGCGACTACCTACTACTTCCGACTGTGGAACGAAATCAGTGATGCAGATACTACGAACATCGTACATGTATTTTCTATATAGGCAAAGCTGCATCGAACTTACACTACAAAACAGTGTGTGGCGCAGTGTGCGGTTGAAGTGTGCTGGCTCTAAGTGCATTGGAGAAACACGAGCATTTTGCGCACATTGCACAAGAGAGGCGAGAGGTCACGCCGATGTGTGCACACTCACGCGAAAACACATACATCGCATCGCACATCGGGCCCAGATGGCACCAATGCCACCATCATCATGCTCGACTTCAACAATATAAAAATATACGAACCGCACATGAACCCACACACACACACGCGCACATCCACATACGCCCAGTGCATTGTGTTCGCAGTGTGATTAATCGTCCGACTATTGCGAATCGGATTTAAATTGCAGATGCGAGCGTCGATCGAACGATGCGAGCATGCGAGCGTGTGTGTCCGTAATTGCACATACGAACGCAGCAGCCGTGCGCAAGATAAATCGATGCGAAATTCATGTGTAATTGTGCCGCGGCAGCAGCATCGTGAGGTCCGCGCTTACTGTATACGGAAATGTTTGCAGTAGAATCGAAGGCAATCAACCGACAGAGCAGTCGAATTGAGAGACAACAGCTGAGGCGCCGCATCGTCGATGATGACGTCGTTTGGCATGGCATAGAAAATACCCGCTGCGTCACAACTGGTGTTACATCGACATTGTAAATGTACCATTGTCATGTACTTATCATTTACAGTAATACTAGGAGTTTTGAGATCTTCTACAAAGGGCAGCTCGCTATTCATATTTACATGATATCTTCTTGTTGTTATTTGCCTTCAAAGAAGTCGATGTACGTGTCTAAAAAAAGAGCATTCGCCGACATCACATTTGTACTTCTTCAATTTTATAAAAAATATATAATTCACTTTGATAGTGTGAAAAATGTTGTTCCCAATAAAGATTTTGATAAATTTCATCTTTTAACAATTTAGGGGCCCTGGAATGCAGTTAAACATGAAAAGGGAAGGGCCCCTGGTGGCCCTTCCTTTCATGTAACGTAAATCACTCACCAACAGCTTCATTTCATTGAAAATAAGTTTTACCTTCTAAATATTAAGTCGACTAAAAAAATGTTTTTTTTAGTACTAATCGCTTGTATGGATTTGTACTGAAATGTGTGTCCCAAATGTTGAACGGTTAAGCGAAAGCAAAGGACGTTTAAAAGTTGAACGAAAAGGAATGCGGCAAACTCATTATTCTTTATACATGCCTCTATAAAATATTTAAAAAATAGGTCGATGAGTCTCACCCAGGAGCACTGCTTATTTTTTTATGAAATCAATCGAATATGATTTGTTGTTTGGTTTGTTTCTAAAGACCGAGTAATCCTGAGAAATGTACCGAGTAATGTCTGATAAGTTAAACTAGCGATTGGTAAACATTCGAAGCGATTATATTGAATCGTTCTCCAGTGGCGAGCCTTTACATTCAATGAAAAATAGACCTAATACAGTAAAATGATGTTCATTCAAAATGTATTGTAAAACGGATTGTCTATGAAATTGAAGAATAAATTTAAACGTCTTGATTCGCTCGTCTTATGAACCCAGTTATACAATACCGTAGGTAAATTTTACCATTCAAAATGGAGGGCTGCCTACAAATAGACCATTTGCACATGTCTTTTGGCCTGAAATCCGACCTATTTTTAAGTTTGTAGTCAATCGCAAAATTATTGGCTATAACCGACATTGCTGATGCTTCTGGAGCCTTACTACACAATACAATGCAATATGCTCTGCCAAATGCTTATCTTGCTATCTTAGATTGATTGTAAAATAAAGTCTAGTGAACTATGTAACACCAATCATACCGCACCCTGTCTGTTATGCTGTGCAAGGTGCAACTAAGCGTACAACAAACAAACAAACCAATCGTAAAAATAACACATCACGATTACGTGAAACGCCGCCGCTACCGTGTGCAATGTAACGATAATAATTTCGATTGCCAGCAGTGGATCGCCCTGTCGTCACTAAATCAAACCCCGGCGACATACTGAAACTGAAATACCGACAATACTCACGTGCCTGCGCACGAATGTGTGGCGTGTGGCGCCAAATAGGCGAGCGCTGACCGCCGCCGTCGCCGCCACCGTCGCATGTCCGCGTTGTGTTCGGTTGTGACATGCCAACATACACACACATTCATTTCAAAGTCATGGCGACAATAACGATTTTTTGTTGAGCGCGAGTGCATTTGATTGCAATGGCCATTTGCACGGCGGCGCTTGAACGGATGGCGGAGGGCAATTATTCAGGCCAATCATTCGGCTCACTAATGCAGTAGAGCCGTCCCGGTCCGTCCGGAACGGAACAATCAAATCAGTGAGTGAAAGCGACACCTCGAGTAAATACTACTGCTGCTGCAATGGCACGCTGAACTTGATGACAAAATAACTCGATGGCGTTTTCATGATACGGGCAGACATTCCGAGCGGCGACCTTCACCGGCACGAATTTGAATTGAATCCCACAACATTGCTGTCGAGTGCGTGTGTGTTTGTGTGTGTGTGATGTGAATGCGTTCGCAACCGTGCATTGATTCGTCCAATTCCATCGTATTTATCAGAGCTCCACATGTACGAATCCACATCGCTCGCCAAGCAGCACCACCAAATGCGATACAATCGGGTTTTGCGGTTAAATTAAATTAAAGTCTGGCGCTGCACTGGCGAGCATTTATACCGAGCGGATTTGTTGAGCCGGGGACTGGGGCACACATGTGTGTAGGAGTTGATGTGTGTGCGCGTATGTGGTTTGTGTGGTCTGCTATGCGCTGCTCTGCGCAATGGCATAACAAAATCACGGCGCTCTCGTTGGGATTTGATATAATCGGAACCACCGACGAGCTTCGGGCCATAAGTAATCCGATAACAAGTCTGCGTGCGGGCGGGCGCACATTGCCTTTGAAAGTGCCCTCATATAGTATAGACACACGCCCACTGGTTATGGTTATAATTGTTCGGGTTAGTCTCGCGAGCGCCGCGTCTATTATAGATAGTGATGTGTGAAAAGCGAGTGCGCGCGCACCGCACACGTGTAAATTGACTGTCCGACCCCGGCGACATTGTGATTGTATTGGGTGGTGTAGGAATGAATGTGAGATTTGTTCTGTTCCGATTTCACGTCGATGTTGAGAGCATACGGTAGCACGTATCACATATTTGTCAATATTATCCATTGTTTGACTGCACTTGTCTAATAATAAATTGCAACAATAATCAAAAATACTATAGACAGTCGATAGCAATGAGGTCCAATGAAACAAAAATGTTGCGTCGATGTTGTGAGCATACAAAGACACACCTGCCCATGATCCTAATAATTCTAGGCCTAATTCTAGTATGCTGCTTCTGCGACCTTGTCTTGTGCGCACGTTGTCGAGAAACTCGCAAAGAAGTAACTGCATTATTCATTATGATGGGATGTTTACTCGAGTTTCAATTATGCAAATTTCTTATTTTCGGAAAACCATTGATGTTTGAACAGATTTATAGAGCTGTTAAGTCAATTCCATTTATTTCCTAATATTTCCGAAAACTATGGTAATTGTGTGTTGTTTTCTGCGTTATCCGGAGTTTCCCAGATGAATTGAACAGCCAAACGAAGTCAAAGTGAAGTGAAATAGGGTGCCGGGTACTGATGTCATTAAGACTGATGTCAATTGTCTTAAATTGACATAACCTCAAATGTAATTTTACGTATATCTCACTATAATTGCTTACGTTAAAAAAACCGTTTACTCAGGTGAAGTTTTACGACAAAATCTAGTTACATATAATCTCTTTGAGTTTGAAACCGGAGTTTTAATTATAGTGAGGACAATGCAATTTTAGGTTATGTAAATTTACATCAGTCTACCGACATTAATACACGGCCCTATTTGGTAATAATGGATTTCGAACATGTCCAGGAAAAGAAAAACGCTCACAATACCGTTAGAAACCGCTAGCTATAATTTAGCATGTAATGTGAATTCAAAAGCCGCTAGTTCGTTACTACTACACCCAACATTTCCAACTGGATTCAGTCCACTCGTAGCGGCGATATGGCACTGAAACATCCGGTCGCGTCTGATGACATCACCATCATTGCGATGTGATAAGAACTCCGATGGAAATAATTACCGGTGCGCTTGAGCTAATCGCCGAGTGCAAGAACGCGCCGAGTCGAATGCCAGAATGCAACCCATTCGTCATTGTCGCGCACACACACTCGAACACGTCATCCGGACTGCGGCTCGGCCGCTGCTTCTGGCTGATAAGCGCGCATATTCCGAAGTTCAGTGGATGGTCGACTTATCAGCTGTCGCTTTTAATTCCACACTCTGAAATATAAACAGAGAAGCTAGCCGACAGTGTTTTTATTTGTCGTTTCGGCGAACCAGCACACACACACACACTCGCAGAGAGTGTATAAAAACATATGTTTTTTATTTCCGCGTCACCGCGTGTGTACACAATCGAGTTTGGCGTTGATGAAACCCATACCGTGCCCATCAATTTCCGCGCATAAAGCTGCGGCGCACTCACACCCGTTGAATCGGTATCGTGCGGTGGCTCACACGTTCACCCGTTCAACACTTACACTCGACACGCATGGGGCTGGGTGTGATCGAAAAGAAGGCGGAAATGTGTGGAAGTAGCATGTTATACGTCTGCGAAGATTTAGAGTTGATGATATCTTTTGCTGGCCAGATTATTCATTCGATAACACCAGTTATATGGGACTATGCTTGTGCAATTTGGTAGAAAATAAAACTAAATATATCTCAGATCAAATGACAAATCCGATTGACGAATGTCTGATGCCGAAAAGTTGGTAAAATCGGACATCTCGGATACAATAATGGCCTGACCGAAACATTGTTGATGATCGAGCTTTAACAAATGTACGTACTAGATTTATTCAAGCAATCTGTAAAATACGAGACAGATTACAACGCGGAATATCGTTGATATTTTCATTCTTGGAATTTTTGTTTTCAAGCCACAGAAAAGTATGGAGTAACTTGTACTTGGCTCAAGCTAAAACTCAATAGAAATATTCCAGATCTTGCATCTTTTCGATCGAACCCGCGCTCACTCCATGTTTACCTTTCTAATCACGCGGCAGCGGCATTTTAAGCTTAGCACACACACACCCGTTCGTGCTCGCATGTCTAAGCGCACGCGCACGCTTCGTTCCGTGCACTCAACTCTGTGAATCAGTCAACCTTCGCAAGGTTGCGAGCCGCACACGGCTATTAATATCAACACACGTAATACACTCTCGCCGAACAGCGCCGCGCAAAATATAATTATATTGCGCCAGCAAGCGGCTGCTTCCAGCACTCCTCTCTTATCTGATTTTACCCCTTTAAGGAGTGTTGGGCTACATTACTTGCAATACGAAGCATTTCGAAGCTGCATTTTGCTCAATGTTGATAGAACATCAGTATTATTCAAAGGATAAGCTTTTGGTCTGTAAAAGTTTAATTTTTGGTCCATTTCGGTACTGCGCTGGTCTTGCGCTTATTTCCTGTGCTCATATTTTGACTCGCCTGTTTTGACGACGCTTTTGATAAATTAGTTATCATAGCCGAAAATTGAAGCTCACGTTGTAGTTAGGACCCAACATTTTGGGTCGATTTCAGTCCTGAGTTGATCTTGCGCTTATTTCCTGTATTGTCGACGCGGTTGATACGTTTGAGGTGTTGTAGCCGGAAATTGAACCTCAGGTTGAAATGAGGAACGCAAAGAGCTAAACCAGTATGTCAAAAGATCAAGCTTCAGGTCCGTAAATACAGGAAAAGAGCGCAAGACCTTAATCGACTCAAAAGGGAGTCCAATGTTGGATGAATTTAGAATTCTTGCTCTTGATTCCTATGCTCACATTTTGACTCGCCTGTTTTGACGACGCTTTTGATAAATTTGTTGTCACAGCCGAAATTTGAACCTTACGTTTTTGTTAGGAACGCAAATTCCACCTAAAAGGAGTCCAATTTTGGGTCGATTTCGATCCTGAGCGGGCCTTGCGCTTATTTCCTGTTTTAACGACGCGGTTGATTCATTTGAAACCTCTCCCCCAACTTACCGCGTACTGTACTCCGTAAACGAGCCGCCATCCAGCAGCCGCACCTTGGCGAACAGCACCACATTCACAAACGGCACCTCAACCAGTTCCTCCAGCTGGAACTCCACCTCGAACTTGTACTTTTTCTTCTTCATCATGAAGGCCATGCCGGGCGTGCCGGGCCCGATGAGCGTCATCCACGGCGGCAGGCACTGGACGGAGGCGCGCAGGCCGGCGACAACGGTCGCGGCCACGGAGGCAATGTGCCCGGACTGGTGGTGCTGCTGATGGTGCTGGTGGGCGACCACGACGCTGCGCTCGCACACCGCCAATGTGACGCGGGGGGCGCTCGAGGGGGTCGAGTGCGGAGAGTGGAGTGGCGAGTGGTGTTGAATGTTTTGTTGACGCTTGAAGTTGCTGCTGTTTGTTATCGGACGAACAGGTCGGGTCAACGACGAGCGGACGTTTGGCGACGTCGTTGCGTGGTTGGCGTTTTTGTTCGGATTTCCGGTGAGCGTGCGGAGATTACGAGCTGGTGCGCATTCTACGGTGGTGGGTGGTTCAATGCCAACAGGATCGGAACGGGGTCGTTTAGTTCAGTTGGAAGGTGGACCACGTCTATTGCGGTCGGTTGGTAAGCTGTTGGAAAAGAAGAGATAGAGAGAGAGCGAAATACGACGAAACGAATAAGAACTGGATTGCTGGAATTGAATACAAAGCAAAGTACTGTGCTAAAGGATTGCTATTCTACGAAAAACAGGAATGCCTAGGTATAATCCAATTGTGAAAACAATAGAAGCGCGTGCGCGCATAAAACACAATTCACGTACGCAAGTGAACGTCGCAGCACAGCACTAACAATCAAATTTATGTGGTCGTTGGCGCGGCGGTCGAGACGACGTCTTTAATGGCGACAAATTGTCTGGCGGCGGCCGTTCTGTGTGGCAGTGGCAGCAGTGTAACTGCGCGTGTTTGCGTCGGCGGTGGATGGCTTACAAATGAAGTTTGGGTTATTCAATTGCCCCGTAGAACATGGAATGGTGAACGACAGAAAATAAACAGCATTTCGTGCGTTTTATCGCTCCACGTGCACAAACAAAAATATTCATAACGACGACGGCAGCTGCGCAACGACACGCGCACCTTGTGCATATGTATTATATCGAAGTGCGATCACCAGTCACCAGTCACCACCCCCTTTTCGATGCGCGTGTGCAAGCATAGAACATATATACAGTTGCGGACATAGAAATAAGAACACGTGACATCGCTCGACAGTTTGGCCTCCAGGCCCAGTATAGAGCCTGATAACACATGTGTTCAAAGCAAAAGTATTTGCACAAGGAGATGCTGACTTAGAAACATGCATATCGCACGACATCGACATGTTCAAAAATATGAATCTACCTTCTATGGAAGGGCCAGAAAATCGAACCCGATTAAGAATCTCTAATAGCATGTTAAGTGTGAATTGTAGGGTCGAACATCAGGCTGCAGCCTTCCATAACGTTCGCAAAATATGGAACAGCCTTCCAGCTGTTGTCTCTTGGAAGATTCCAGAATTATGTACAAAGATGATTGAAGTTAAGAGACAGTTGTGTAAAAACTAAACTTGAAGTAATTAAACATGGTGTTCTTATTTCTCTGTCCGATGTCAATTCTCGTCATTACCTTATTCAATGGGCTTACGTAGGGTTCAAGGGACATTTCTGCATTTAAACATATGTGTTATTATGCTCTTGAGCGATGTGACGTGCTCTTATTTCTATATCCGCAACTGTATTTGTCATATGCACAGCACCGCATGCACACCATATTTATCCGGCACGTGTGTACTGTCGTGTATAATCAATGCAAACAACTCTCTGCACTCTGCACAAACATCGAGTGCGAGTGAGCCGCATGTTCGCTGGAAACGTGCCGACTATGCCACCGTGTTATCGACACACAGTCGGCGTCGTTGTCTCGTTTGAATGCGCTCATGCGTGCGTATGTTGCGGGGGTGTTTGTTTACTGTTTGCTCAGACGCCTCCGAACGTCGGTCAAATCTAATACAAACAAGCGGCGCTTGTTTGTGGGCGACGCGACGCGTTGACTGTCTCTCGCAGGCTAGACACAATCGAGCAATAACACATGAAAGTACAGTGTGAGTCATCTTCGGGGGCTGGTACGAAAACATAGAATGTCTTTGACACTTTACAACCGATATGTTTGAATTCATATTGTGTGATGAACTTGATACTAGCCGAATTATCGGCCATTGCAAAATGGTCTGCATTCTACTGAATTTGTATAACTGTTTCGAACATCTCTGGTTTTCTTATGATTTTAGCACGAATTGTCAGTGATCTGAGGATTTTAGGCGTACACTTTGCTTTAAAAAGAAAAACACACACACAAAAATGAGGACAACAGGGGATTATAAGCTGGTGCGTTGTCGATTCAATACTCAAGGGTAATAAGTAATAAGCTGTCGCTCTTAACGCTTGCAACTTCATGAAATTAGTTCTATAAATGGCATGTTGACGATATCACACGGTTCATGCTGACTTAACAGTATCCGTACCACACGTGTGGTATCTCTGACAAGCAGTTGACACACAGACTGAGAATCAAAACATCAGGGATTCCACACGTTGAACATGTGCAAACGTATGTAGCGTTTGGCAGCCGCTATAGCGGATTGCGTCACCTCTGGTCGGCGCGAGTGTGGATTTCACGTGGTACAGGGCACGGTATCATCCTGATAAATTAAAAGTATTGTCTTGCAAAAAAATCTGACTTACGGATTAACAATTGAGTATTCAGATTAAACACATAGGAACCGAGTAATATCAAAGAGAAAGTATGGAATGACACCGTGGTGTTACGTAGGACGGGAACTGATAAAAGCAGTGATTCTCGAAATACTGAAAATTGTTTGAAAAATGTCGAAGTCATTCAATATCCTCATCATACCGACGCTAAAGATGGCGCACCCTGTAGTGAGCTGGCGTCAAATAACAGATGAGCCATTTGCCCTCGGCCGACGGCTTCACATCGTGTAAAAATATGACACAATTATCTTGAACTGCGTACACGCGCGCACTCGCTG
>JANTBZ010049957.1:0-10538 GCA_024741255.1 Exechia fusca | reverse complement strand
ATACACTACGACAAACTGACAGCATTTCTGTTTCGGTGCTTGCTCGATGTAAAAATGCTTACAGAATTGCACTACAGTTATGGCATTCGTTTCCGTTCGATTAGAATGAGCCCAGTTTGTCCATATGTTCAATATCATCCATATTTTTTGTCGTTGAGCTCTATTTTCCTTATTTCAAACCCGCTTGCCATTTTAAGCCTATTTTAACTATTTAACACGTAACGTACCGCTTCACAACACCCGTCTTTTCATTAAATGTGAATGTGAAGTAAGAAATAACTCATGAATGCGAAACAATTTGGCAAATGGCATTTTTTGCTTTTATATGATGGCACGGGTGCGCGGTAATGTTCAACATCATCTGCTATGCGATTCTGTAAACTATCGAAATATTATTACATCGATAAACAACGTTTCGACCAAAAGCATTTCTGTTTCGGTGCTTGCACGATGTAAAAATGCTTACAGGATTGCACTAATGATATCGTTAAATTTTGTTCATATTCTCCACAACTTGTTCACAAATTTCACTCGAAAAATACAAAGCAAGTAATTCGGTGCATCATCGTATAATATTAAAGTTTAAATCGCAAAGAAAGGCACGACAACACGACGTTTTTAGAATTTGAAAAATCGAAATGTTATTAAGAAATCATGGATTTTAGACCCTTTTTCTGGGTTTTAGAACTTGTTCACTTTTTTATCCACTATTTCAGGGCACTATAACAACTTTTTATAGGCCCTGAAGTTCCGGACCTCGCTAATATCACCAACCCGTGTCACAAGGAACTCAGAAGCGCTTACTATTCCTTGAATAAGATATCAGACACTGTCCGTCCATGACTGGCGATTATGATGAATAAACAGCGGTACAAAAATATTACGCGCTTCTGAATTTCGTGTAATACGGGTGATTGTTCAATGTCTAATAGACACCATATTAATTTGTATGCAAAATACATGGGGTAACTCATAATAATAATATTGAGTCCTTGTGATGTCTTTGTATTCCGGCTAATCTAACATCAAACGCAGCATGACTATGACGCGACCTCCAGTCGCGTTACGACCGCCCGTTGTTCCATTCTCAGGTGTGAAAATGGCACGCGTTGAACTGGATGGCAAACAATGAGCAGAACACAACACAGGACGAAGGGTAATTTAATTATTAGAAACTGATTTCAATTGTTTATTGGCTTATGTTGTGTTTGTGCTGCTGTTTATGTGGGGGTGTGTTCGAGACGACCAGTCCAGATATACAGACTTTTATGTTTTATTTTTGTGGCTTGTAATGTAGTAGTTGCAATATAATTTATTATTGTATCCGGTAGTTGGTTCGTTTTTTGTTGATTTGCTCTGCTCGTCTCGTTGCTCGTCTCCATAATAATCGCTGTCATTAATACTTGAATTGCGGTAGTCTGTAAGATTGGGGGTTGGTTTCCGAATTCTCGTAAGATTGTATATGCCATATAAAGTATGTGTTATGTGAATGTGTATGTGTGTCTTTGACTTCAATACATATGAAACGCTCAATATTATTGTGGTTTGATTTCGAGGGGGTGAACAACACTTATTTATATTTGTAGGTAGACATAGACACGTTATGTTGGCATTGTAATGGGAATACAACTGGGGTATAAAGCAACGTCGAGTAGTTTCTGGATTTGGGGCATTTCAATTGGTTTAATATAATATTTTGTGCATTATCAAACTACATCATTCGACGAAGATATTAGCTTAAGAAATAATGAACGAAAGTCAAATCAATATCGAGTAGTTGAATTATGAACTTTATTCGTACAAAATTGGTAGATTCAGATCATCAGACATAAAACATGACAAAAACGAACTAATCACTAACATAACATAATCAACGGAATCAAACATAATCGAAACATGCACTCCGCCAAACTTTTCATTCGCACTATCATTTTTCTTCGACTTAGCAAACGAAATAAATAAATCTAAGCACTATCATCTCGTACGAGCTACAAACTAAAGTGCCGAGTTCAAATGACTGGAACTCGGCCAAACGATTCGAATCGCACCGCATTCCTTTGTGAGATTCTCGTATGTTCAAGCTATTTGTAAAGTTATGCTCTGTTACGCGCACTTTCAGCGGCAATCATTTTATCTATCTGTATTAGCAACACTCTAATTACGTTGTTTGGGGGGTGGTGGTCCATCAATGGGGGTGGTGTCAACCTCTCTTACTGTTAGTCATATAGTAGTATCCTCGTTATGCTGGTTTGTGAGTAGCGTACAATTTTCGCAATATTTGTGATTCGTAATGTGTAACGGTTTTCAGCTGTGAGTGAACGCGCAATTTCGGACTACTAAACTACATAATATGAACATGGTTCAAGCGTGGATTATCTCCGTGTATTTTGTCCGCCATCTACTGTTGTGACCGCGACTCGAACATGGCGGCAACGTCGCGGATGTTGAACTGCGGGGAGATTCGTTCGCGTCTGGAATTGAAGGGAAATAAGAAATGTGTTAGACCAGCTAATATGTTGTATTTAATTTTAACATGCTATGATAGAAACGGACTTAAATTGGGCTTCGAAAATATAACTTTCAAGCAAAGTAATAACTCTACCATTTCAAACAGTATAGTACAGTACCGAATATCCGGGCCCCGGAAATCAGAATAAGGAACGAGCAGTTAAAAAAATCATTAAGCCTATGCAACTTACTGCGATCCCATGCTGAGCCTCGACGGCGACGCCGTCAACGCCACCTGCGGCGCCAAAATCAATCCGCCGCCCACAGCCCCGCTGCTCTTCGCTCCATCAAACTTCCGCGCCTTCGAAGTCACACTATCGCCACCGGCCATCGCAGCCGTCGCACCCACAAATCCCAAATCGTTCTGGTTCTTCTCATCACTAATCCGTCGCACCCGATGCTGCTGCTGATGCTGCAGCGTCGTCGTCGCCAAATGCGCCAACGATTCGCGCGAATCCCTCAGCACACTACTGCGCACATCACCCCTCGACTTGGACTTGTAGCGCAGCTCCACACCGCCCATATCCGCTTCCTTTAGATCCCTTAGCTCGTGCCGCGATTTCGACTTGGACTTGATGCTGTCCTGGCGACCAGTTGCCGTGGCGACCGCTGCCGACCCATCAGCAGCCGCAGAATCGGCGCCACCACCCCTGAACTTCTCGTTCAGCTGCAGCCGCCGCTCCTCCTTGATCTTCTCGATGCGCTCGCGATCCAACTTCAGCGGCCCGATAGCCTTCACACTCTGCCGCGAATCGACCGACGTCAACGATCGCTGGTCCTCCTCCTGGTCGGTTCGGACCTGATGAGGCGTTGGAGTCCCAACGCCAACCCCAATCTCCAACGAATCCCGATCATGGCCGGCCACATTGGCCTGAATCAGCGAAATCGGATTCTCCGTCGTCGGCGTGATGCGCTCGTATTTCACGGCCGACACGGCGTCCGGCTGGCGGAATCTGCTTGTTTCGACAGCCGCCACTCGTCCGCACAGCGCATCCTCTGCGCATCCATCCAAATCGGGCAGCCGCTTGGGCGGATTCAGCGTTTTGATCCGCGTGAACTCCAACGACATTCGCCGCCCATCGATGGCGTCCACTTGCCCTGGAAGCACCGCCATCGGCACCGTCGCTCCAATCGCCTGCACACTCTTCGTCATGTCCCCGGACGGTGGCTTGGCGCCAAACTCCCGCACGAACGCATTCTCGTCCAGACTGCGAGTGTGCTTCGAGGCGCCGTGCAAAATGTGCGCCTTTTGGGCCGCCGATTTGGCTGCCTCAACGTGCGTTGGCATCGCCGCAGAAGCTCCGAAGCTCGAGTTCCGGTTGGAGTCCAGACGGCGACCAAAGGGCCGGGTGGCGGAGGTAAAATCGACGACCGAAGTGGCACCGACAATCGTCGGAGGGAGGGCCTCCACCGGGCTGGTCGTCTCGAATTTGTTGGCCAGCTGGCGCACGTTGAACGTCGTCGGACGCGGTGCGACCGCGGTCACATTACGACCTGGCGATCCGATGGACTCCGTGGCCACCGTTGCGGCAGCCGCTCCCCTCAAATCCACATTCTCATACACACTCGGCGGTCGCCTCAGCTCCACATTCTCGTACATCGACACATTCGGGTCCAACTCCAAACTGTCCTGAATGTCGTCCAGCTCCTGGTCGTGCATCGGCACATCCGCATCGGTGGACTCCTCCGAGTTGTTGGCGCCACCGGCGCCACCGCCGCTTGCCGTCTGCCCCAGGCCATCGAGCGATTCCGACACATAGCTGATGGATTTGTCATCCGCCGTGTTGGTTATCGTCGTCGGTGTGGCCAAACTGCCGCAGCTTCCGTCGGCTGTGGTCAGCTGCGGAACGACGCTCTCGCTGGTGCTCGACTCCGCTTCCATGGCAATGGCGGAAGCAGCCTCGTTGGGATTGCCATTGCCGGCCAGCATCGAGTTAATATCGGCAACGGCGCCCTTGAAGAACTTCACCTGCTCGTAGACCATGTCCGCATCGAAGCTGGTCTCCAGCAGCAGCGGCTTGCGCGCCTCCTCGGCTTCCGACTCAGCTTCGGTCGGCTGCTGCAGCTGCTGCTGCTGCTGAGGCTGTGCCTCCACGGTGACCACCGACACCAGCTCATAATCGGCACTCGCATCGGTCTGCGGTTTGCCATGGCTCATCGTAGACGTCGCCGAACCGGTCGAACAGAAGAACACATTCTCATGGGTGGCGGAGCCCTGCGGCGCGGCCGGCGAGCGCAAATTGTACGTGATGTTGATGGTGCTGCGAATCGGACTGGTGGTCACGTTTGAGGTCACCGTCGATTTTACAGCGCGCATTGCAGCTGCTCCGCCAAACGATCCGCCCATCGTCTCGTACATGTCCGGCGACGTTGGCGTCTCCGGCGACTTGGGCGACGTCAGCGACAGCGCCGGCGAAACTGCGGTCGACAAACGCGAAGCCCTGCTCAAATGCTGGTACCCGAACTCACTCGGAGTCACCGATTGGCTGGTGTTCTCCGTTTCCGTGCCCGGATTCGGAGTGCACGGCGTCGAGCGCAGATTCACCGCCGACGGAGGTCGTGCTGAGGCGCCGGTGGCTTCACTGCCCAGCGACATCCGGTGAGCGGTTGTGTCGCACAGATCCAGTGAGAGTTCGCGCTTCATCTGCGCGAGATCGCGGGCGGCTGCTGGTGAATCAGCGCCTCCGGATCGATTACTCTGCGTCAGCGACAGCGGCGACACGCTTCCTCTTCCGCCAGCTCCTCCGGGCGGCAACAACAAACTCCCGCACTGCGACACATCCATATCATAAGTGGGCGTCCCAGCCGCACTCGCTCCGCCCGCATCGCTGCACTCGCTGCTGCTGGTCATCTCACCGACCAGCAGCGAATACCTCGGACTCTGGCACGGCGTCGACGGCGTCGGAATGCTCAGCTTCGACGTTGTCGAGCTGGTCAGCGCAGCCGCTGCCGCGGCATTGGCCGACACCGCGGCGGCTCCGATCCGACGGCCGCCCATTTCCGCGGAGGAACTGCGCAGCAGAAGCTGCGGATCGGCATTGGCGATGGCGGCAGCGGTGTGCGGATCGCAGTAGCTGAAGCGGCCCAGGTGGGATTTGGGGTTGGCCGCAGCCGCCACCGGTGGCTGCGTTCGATGTTCGCCGCTGGCGTCGCTGGCCGCCGAGTCCGATGAGTCCGTGGCGTTCGAGATGTGCGTGAACCGGCGGCCCATTCCCGGATAGCTGAAGCGCTCTTCGCGTCCGTAGGTTGAGTGGACTGGCGGAACTGGCGGCGACTGCTGCATGGCGTCGTGGCCGAACGGGCGAGACTTTAGGCCCGGATAGCTGTAGCGGATGTTGGTCACATTGCCAGCAGCGGCCGATTGGAAAGCGTTTGGCACAACAGCCGAATTCGAATTATCGGCAATGTGAACCATTGATCCGGTGCGCGAGCTGCTGCGGCTGCTCGACTGGTCCCTGGGCGCACTGTGCACCTGGGCCTGGGCGTACAGCGTGTTCGCCGTTTTGGCCGCTTGCGGCTGCGCGGGCTGAGCGACGGCGCAGTGTTCGGGAGTGGCGCAATCGATGTACTGGATGTCGGAGAGTTGGTCTTCGAGTTTGTAGCGCTTGCACATGGAGGATTCGTCGGGCTGGGGGGCGGCGGCGATGGCGGCGATTGAGGAGGTGCTGGAGTTGCTGCACCATTTCAGGTCGGTGAGATTCGAGGTGACAGCAGAGCCTGGTTGTTGCTGTTGCGGAATGTGGAGACGTGGCTGTTTTTTCGGTGACGGATTGTTGCCGTTGTGCTGCTGGTTGGAAGTGGCTGTGGTGTTTAAGTGGTGTTGCTGGTGTTGATCGTCGGGTCGTGATCGCGTGCTGCGACGTGTGATCTGTGGAAAATGGGAAAGCAGTCAGTAAGATGGTCGCAGATCGAAGTGTTATTAAATCTAAAATAGAAAATGTTGAATAATGATCAGGAGCAAGCTCATGTATCTGGGATCAACGCAATGCAAATAAGATTCAGAATGGAAACCTGAACATATTAGTTGGCAGAGAATTATAGAGAATTATGAAATAATTGGTTTATCTATCGCACTATCAATCAATCAGCAACTTTGCAATGTAGTTTTTATGAAACAATACTTGTCATGTGTTACGAAGTTGAGACAATTCGATGAACTGTATCAGCATTAGCCCAATTTATCATAATTTATTAAAGTTCATAAGTTGCATGCTATAAAATAAATTACTCAGATTTAAAATAATTACGCATGTTCTAAGCCTTTAATAGAATTAATATAAGAATGAGATATTGTTCACAACGAATTGGCTGATGAAATGAAATCATCGACGTCGTATCTGACAAAAATATAGATTTCTGGAAAGTATGCTTTGATGTATTAGCTAATAGTTAATCGTGTAACTATTTGTTCTGCCCTATTTTAAGGATCGACCATTTCTCCAACAAAGACACAAAACTATTCATAAGTTTGCATAGTAGAGTAGATGCTCCAGCAATCGGACACTCGCTAAATAAATAAATCGACACAAAATATAGAAGGAATTGTCCGATTTGGATGCCCTTTGGAACATGAGTTTATATTGTAGATTTACGCTTATGCTGAAAAGCACGATTTTTCAAATCCAATATTTCAATAGTTATAGCTGATTTTGTGAAAGTAACATTTTCCAACTATTTTATGTTTTCTGTACACGACATAACATTGCTTAACAAAACACAAACAAGTATTTCTCAACTTAATCTGTTAGGAAATTTAATGCCCAACACGAATATGGTTTCAGATTTTTCAAAATGTTATTTTTCATCGAGATGAGTTTTTGTGGAACAACACACATGCTTCAGCAATCGGACACTTTGCGCACTTCATACATTTCATACGTGCTTCGTATATCATATCAACTTTTTTTAATTTGCTTCCTTCATAAAAACGTTGTTCTACTAACTTGAAGAACAATACATTATCTAGCTAAATACAATTTTATTTTGTTCAAAATATGTTGAATATCGTGTAACGCAGACTCTCGAAAAAAGTGTCCAATTGTAGGAACACACATTTTGAAACGACGTCAAAACATGCCCTCGGTTTTTCGATTCTACCCAAGTTCCGGTAATTTATACAAAACCACTTTGTGTTGATAAAAGATTGGGAGGAAAATAGGATAATTAAATTGTTTTTAGTTTTCGAAATACCACCTCTACGGGTGTTCTACGAAAAGTGTCCGATTGCTGGAGCTCTATCAACCAACTGTTTCATAAAACAAAGAAAGTTCAATAAGAATAGATTTAAAAAAAATGACAATCCCAAATATGCACTGTAAGGAGAAAAAACTTACGGTAATTGTTCATATTTTGTGTCTGAGCTAAACTGGGCAATCAATCCATAACAAAAAAGTTATTGGTGACCCCTGAATTGGTGACCCCTAACACGTAGTTGAATGTTCTTTCAATGAACTCAGTAATACAACAAACTCCCAATCAACTCCCAACTCACCTCCTTCGCCCCAGCCGCCGGCCTAGGACTGCTCACCAAACTCTCGCTCTCCGAAAAAATCCTCATCTCCGGCTCCTCGCGATCGAAATTCAACCCCAACTCGCTCAGCTCCCTCGAATCACCGCCCACTCGCTGCTCGCCCGGCAAGCACGTCCCTCCGCCGCCACTCCTCAGCGGCGACTGCAACAAATCGAAATACGAATCGTGCGACACCGACCTCGAATGCCCAACCGTCCGCAGGCTATCAATCGACGCCGATCGCATCAAGCACAAATCCATCAGCGGCGACTTGGCCGCTCCAACCGCCGCCGCCGCCGCTCCGCCATCGAACAAATCAATGCTCTTGGCGGCCGCCAACTTCTCGTGTCCATTGCGCAGCGAAATGTGCTGCTGCGATCCGCCGCCAATCACCTGGGCACCTCCTGCGCCACCTCCGGCGCTCAATGCCATCAGGCCAGCCATTCCGCTCAATCCAGCAGCAGTGGCGGCCGCCATCGGATGCCCGATGCCACTGGCGTCCAGCGGACACGGATGCGAGATGGTCGGGACCTTCTTGCCGCCCTCCGCCACTCCAGCTCCGGCACTTGGCCTCTGCTGACGCGTGAACAGCGACTTCCACGAGTGCGTCTTGCGCTTGGACCAGCTGCGCGGCACCGGCAACACCGTATGGTATTTATCCGGCAGACTCGACGGGCCGCCACCGACTTCGATGTACGACGACGAGCTGCTGCCGCCAGCCGATCCGGCCACGGCTGCCCCCAAACCCACGGCGGTTCCGCCGCTGGGCGTCGCAATGGCCATCGATTTGCTGACGTCGCGTCGCGTCTGCGCCTCCTCCAGCGAGATGAGCTTCGGACCGCCGACGCTCAGACTCTTGGGGCGCTCGATGAAGAGGGAGTGATCGTGATGGTCGCGCTGCTCGAGCTGAAGGGATTCGGTGTCGGTCAGCGAGTCGTATTGCAGGGATTCGTAGCGATCGTATTCTTCGCCGGCGGCCGCGTCGAAGATCAAGGAGCAATTGGTTATCAGGTACTCGGTGACGACCGCCTGGACGCCGACGCCGCGCAGCGCAGCGACGCCTGAAATGTAATCGTCTAGAGTGGAGGCGGTGGTGGTGGTTGTGGTGGTGTTTTGTGGAATTGGGGTTTGTGGGGGAGAGAAATTAGGGGTGGTGTTAGATTGGTGTTATTTTTGCAGGGGCATAGCCGAAAAGATTAGCATTAGAGATTTGGGAATGGGGAATTGATTGAATAGACCCAAAACCAAAATTGCAAGTTTTCTTCCACAATAAATTAAATTGATACCAGTTCTTTCAGCTTGAATTTAGTGCACCAGGAATAAACCGTAGATTCTAGAAAATGTCCAGTTATACCATCAATCAATGGAGAAGTGCGAATTCATATCGAATTCATATTCAAATTAGACGTTTAGTAACAAGTTGTTTTGTGGATAAAAATCACGCATTGGAATTATACTGGGTGCTCATTTACCGAATACATTTTTAAAACATCAAATGAATTAACGATTAAAAACGTTGATTTGCATCTTTGAAGATTCGATGTTTTCTGAATGTCCAAACTAACGAACACAAAAAAATGTATCTAAGAAAGCAGTCTAGTTAAATTTCACAGAAACATGGAAATATTTATCTAGGCGAACCAAATATTCCTATTTATATTTTAAGTTAATCGGATGTTGTGCTCATTTGATGAATTTGCTTTTCACTCGATTTTTTGCGCATTTGTAAGTTAGTCTTGACAGACACACATCTTTCTGATGAAATTATTTGTGAATAATCAACATTATTCCATTGAAGGACGATATATAAAACTTGACATCGATAAGACTTCTGGTTCGTTCGATATGTAAATTAGATTGAAGCAACTTTTGTTATTGCGAAGAAATGGGTATCGGCGTATTTTATGTTCTTGTAAAAGCACTGTTTTCCAGTGGGACAAATTGCGACCAAAGCCAAAACATGAACACAAAGTGTTATCTCGGTATCGCTCCAGCAGAAAACAATATTCGCGATTTTTTTGGTCACCAAGGTTGAAGAGCACTCTAGACGCTGAAATGATGCAATTACCGACGAAAACATAGTCACAAAATAATTTCAGAAGATAAAACGCACGGTTGATGGATATTGCTGATACCCTAGAGATAAAAAAATGTTTTGAAATTTCGGAGATATGTTCTTGGTCATGCGAAAGCTCTTAGTAAAATGTCTGCAGCACGAACTCAAAATCAATGAATATAAACAAAATGTATGCCAAAATTCGAAGAAATGGTTACGAATTGCAGCCCCATTCACGGTATCAACCGGAATATAATATTTTATGTCTTCAGGCTTCTGAAGAATGCTCGATGGGTAGTGCCTTAGCACCGATAAAAAATGTATCGTATAAAAATACATATTGTTAAGGCAAAATGGAAACGTTCTGAACGAAGGTCATAGAAAAGTTGTAAGATCATCAGTTTCGGTGTATCGTCTTTCAATGAAACTATGTTGATTACTCAGAAATAATTTTATCAAAAATGT
>JANTBZ010049946.1:0-10538 GCA_024741255.1 Exechia fusca | reverse complement strand
AAGTTGACTAGAACCATGCAAGTTATATGACCTCTTTTACGTTTATGGATAAATGGATAAGAGAGGCTTTTTATGTTGATATAATACTAAATACGGAACACTGGAATAGTTTTGGAAATTTGTTTTCGATTTCACTCTCCATAAAAAAAACCGGTTCACTGGAGTGACTTGGAACAACATGAACAAAATGAATTCGCATATAATTGCGCACAAAACATTTTTATTCACAGACATGAAACAAAATTATTGTAGGTTTCGTCGATCGATCGCTCTTCTTAAAGCACTTAGAGAGACTTTTCTCAAGCTATTTGTTTCTAGTATAGTAGATTGATATTCTTGAACAAAATACATCATTACATTTTTGGTGTGACTGTTGATTTTTGCATTGTTTAAATCAACTGGTTGGGATAGTATACGAATGAACATATTTGAAGCATTACTGACGTTCATAGCCGACATACCATTCAAATCGTTTTGAATGAAAACCGATTGATATATTCAAAAATAAATGGATATATTCAACAGTTATTTTAGTCGAGTAAGTTATGTTAACATGCTAATCTTCATAACAGTAGGGATGAAAATTCGTATCGTTTGATAGTAGGACACATCTTTCTGATAAAATTATTTGTGAATAATCTACATAATTCCATTGAAGGACAATATACGAAAATTTGACATCGATAGGATTGGTTCGTTCGATATTAAAATTTTATTGAAGCTACTTTTGTTATATATAGATATCGGTATCGGCGTTTTCGAGTCCTTATAAAATCACTGTTTTCTAATAGGACGAAGTCAAAACATTGACAGAAAGTGTTATCTCGCCCCCAGCCGAAAAAAATATTCGTGATTTGTTGTTAATGCTGTACTGGCCTTTTGGACACGAACGATGATGCGCGCTCTAGACGCCTGAATGATGCAATTACCGACGAAATATGAAAAAGCCAAAAAATAATTTCGGAAAATAAAAAAACAGTATTGATAAATATTGCCAAAAAATGTTTGAAAATATCTGAGATATGTTCTTGGTCATGCGAAAGTTCTTAGTAAAATGTCTGCCGCGCGAGCTCAAAATCAACCAATTTAAAAATAGTTGTTATTTCGGAACAGCGTTTTGGGCTTATCGAACGCGATTAAAATAATTTTAAAAATAATTTGTGACAATGGATGAAACATGACGCCATCACTACACTCCGGAGTCCAATCCAGGCAAACAAGTAAACGTTCTATACGAAGGGCATAGAAAAGTTGTAAGATCGTCATTGTCGGTGTATAGTCCTTCAATGGAATTATGTTGATTATTCAAAAATAATTTCATCAAAAATCTGTGTTTTACTACCAAACGATTCGAATTTTCCAGCCCTACAGTTATCTACGTTTAAAATAATATTTGACAATACAAATTCACAATCGCCCGATCATCCTTCTTTACCATATTGGTGTCCAATCAAAAAATTCATTAGACAACAGTATAAATGAATACAATAAACCAGATGATCCAGAGAATTCGTCATATGATTGAGTATGTGATTTTATTCATGCAGTGCATTCGATTTACTACCTCATGTACGTTAACATGTGTATAGTATAGCCCAGTGTAGTGTACAGTTAAAGTGTACGTACACTGTGTGCATTGAGCACTCTCAATTGCGACTTTTGTTGGCAAACACAGACGGTGGCTAACGTTCGGCGCCTTCCGGACCGAAGCGACACACTCATGCATCCACAACTACGCACATCGAATAGCCCAAACACGCACACTGATATACCGGATGGAATCCAGCGGCAACACAAACTGACGTTTCGTTCTGAAACGAATTTTTGAATTCAGCAAAAGCGCAGTCAACTACTCATTAAGCAGCGGAGTCTTATGCTTGTCGACAGTATTGTCAGCGTTGATCGCCGACAAGCAGACCAGCGGACTCAATAAAATGATTGTATAATATAAATATCCATATGTACGATGTTACCTTTAAATGCATTCATATTTACATCGAACGTCTTTATTAAATATGACAATGTTGACCGTTACACCGAACTGCACCGAACTCGCAGCGCGTCTGATGCACGCTTGCACGTCGTCCCTCGCCTGTCAACCGGGCGGACAGTTGGAAATCGCCTTTTTACTACCGGATAATGGATAGACGGGCACTAGTTGGAGCTGCAAGCGCTCGCCCACTCGGTGTGCGCCCATTTTTGGCAAATACACGCATTTATACACCACATTATCCAGCATATACGATTGCATATATCATACGACGTATGATGATGCATTGGCGACGCTCGGATCGCTCACCGCAGCCTTGGCGTCCAGGGTATGTCCCAAAGGGAACGGGACTTTAAACTCTTCGGGTGGTGTAATTTATAGGCGACTGGGTCCGTCATCGTTCCGTTCATCTACTTACTGATACATTTTTGAAACGTTTTGAACTTGTTTTGAGTAATCATTAAAAAGCTCTTCTTTTAAAATCGACAATAACTAGGCTACTGGGAGACATGGAACCAATTTGTTATCAACAAATAGACTTTCATTCGGCCAACATTAACACTAATAAAATAAAAATAGTTAGATTGAAATCAGATTGAAACTAACTTCCTTTTGTCCAAATTACAACATCAAATTGAATATCAGTCCAATGAACCCCATGAAAAATGGACTGTAGTTCCGAGTCATTTCTACTTTCGAGACATACCTCGTAGTATTGGCCTGGTGGAAATGCAGGTCACCTGAACGCGCGCGCGCCGACAACGCGAGAGCTCTGCTGAATGGTTGGTTGGATGGTGGATGCGTTGACCCGGATTTCGATGAACGGTGGTGGTGCGAACGCCGCCAAATATGTGCCCACGTCCTGTCGACGTATTTTTGTGATGCGTGTGTCGTGTTTGTAGATATGTTCGTAGATTTGTAACTGTAGTATACTACCCGGCGTTACATTAGTGAGAACATACAGTGGATAACACCAGGTTAAAATCGTTGACATTGAAGATATCTAGAGACCGTTTTGCATAAATAAACCGGATTCTTTTTGTGGATAGTATAGCAATCATTTTTTGGTTTGTATGTAAGGCAGACCTTCAACTGAAAGTTACCATAAAAAAGCCGTAAACTTGGTTCTAAAGTAGCGCAAAAATGGATGTTATACATGAATGTTAACAGCATATATACATTTCAACAATGTTTAATGCAATTTTGAGCACTCGATTGCATTTTTCAAGGAAAGCCAAACTAAATTTCCAACAAAAATGTATGTTGGAGTTCCACAAATCACAAAATATTCATCAAAACGGAGAAGAATTAGTTTCAACATGTCAATGAGCTTTAGGACTAGACGATCAGACATACATATTTTAAGTTTTCAAAACAGAGTCCTTGTGACTTAATAATTCGATACAATGAACAAACATGTAAACATTCGTTTGATTTTACTCGATTTTCCATCAGAACAAATCGAAATTCAAAATCTAATTATGGACTGGAGCAAAGTTCAATACTTACTTACAATATACCAAAATGTGTGCTTCCTTGTTCAAAAACTCTGGGAGATAGATTGGCGCAAGAATTGTTCTCGATTTTTTTTCCGCGTTATCATCACTTTACATTATAATGTTTGAGCGTACCTGATTATATATTTTTAGGTGTACATTCTATCATGACGCAAGGTAGAATAGTATATGTGTAGGCGAACTGTCGTCGCCGACAACGAACGACGCCGAAATTTGCGCGCGCGATCCGACCCTGATGGCCGCCAAATCCGTGACACGAATCGATAGCTTTGGTGTTCGTGCGAGTACTGCGAATGTGTAGGTGTGTGTGTGTGTGTGTGTGTGTGTGTGTGTGTTGTCGTTGTCGCAAATGGATTGCGCGCACCGAACACAATACGGCGATGGACGACGATAGCATTGGCGCGCGCATGCATCCGACGATCACACCCCCTTGCACATTGCACATGCACGTCAGCGCAGCGTTGGAGGTTGAATCGAATTAGGAATGTTTGAAATATAGTGTGCCACACCTGCATAATGTGTGGGTGTACGTACACGGATGTTGCACAAGAAACACGCGCAAATTGCAATTTCGGCGGAAATATGAATATCGACGGAAATCATCGGGCACGTCGGGTGTAGATTGATAAGCTGTATGAATGTGAATAAGAACTAGTGCAGTTAAATTACGGAAAACTGTTCCACAAGCACTGTATAATTTAGAGTGTTGATCGACACAAAACCACAACTATACATTATACAGTCAAACCTCCCTAAGCCGGAACCTTCCTAAGCCTCCCTTAGCCGAAAAGAAATATCGTTGCCATGCGATTTATTTTATTATGCACTTTTTCATTTGTATTTTACTCACATGGTTTTGTACAGTTAAATCCGAGTATTTTCCGGCTGTCGGAGGTTTCACTGTATATTACTTACTATTTCGTTTGTGTTTAATGTGCATTGCTTTAAGACCTTAGTCATAATAGTGAGAAGTAATGGTTTTAAATTGTGAATCACTGCCATATTATCCAGCTGATTGAAAAACGATAACTTTTCACAGTGCTGGGACAATGCACAATACCCATTCATCCGAGTAGAAAATTACACGATAACATTTCAATCATATTTCAGATTAACAGGATAATTGGGATCAGTGGTGTAGCCAGGATTTTTCGCTGGTGGTGTTATACATTTCCGACGTGATCGCACCTTAGTACTAATCCATAAATTATGCACTAATCACTATTAAACCTACTTTCAATCGCACTTTCAAATAAAATGTATAATATTATGCGCCGAAATACGGCGCGTGCTCTTAAAACGTGTAGGCACACCGGAAAGCACTCACAATGTCCAGCAAAAAGTATCTTGAAATCGTTGCCATTGATCCTGACACAATAAATTGCCGATGTTTTTACAATTGGAAATCGATTGCATTTAACTCAACATAGTTAGCATTTTAGAAACAGAACCATTAATAAGAAGCTTAGTTTTCTTTTAAAGTTCAGCCGCAGAAATAATTCATTCTTAAATGTTATCATGTTCATAATCTCTGCCCCATACATACAGTCACTCCCACATGGATGTTACCAAGAACATTTCGAAGTTTGACACTCGATATCTGGAGACCGGCTTGCATAAATGTCCGGAATATTTTTGTGGATAGTAGAGCAATTATATTCTGGTCTATGTGCAAAATCCTACCATTGTCAGTTGCATACGAAAAAAAAATAGGACATACATATATTTTTCCTATTTGTTTTACGGCTTTTCATGAAAAGACATCCGAGGGCAAACAAAATTATTAGCAGTTTAGCCATGCCAAATAAATTCTCCGCTAGGTAACAACCAAGTGTGGCGCTATTTTTTGGTAACTTTCAGAAGAAGGTCTGCCCTTATTTTCGTAGGCCACTGACCATAGTAGGATCCCGCATATAGACCAGAATATGATTGCACTACACACCTCCACAAAATATTCAGTTCATTTATGCAAGCCGGTCTCCAGATATCGAGTCTCAAACTTCGAAATCTTCTTGGTAACATCCATGTGGGAGCCGCTGGATATTTTAGACAAAACAGCGCATCGCAGGCAAATAAAATTGAATTCAATAACCCGATGATATTCACGTTTTGTTGATCAAAATGCACCCAGAATCCGAAAAAACACAGTTATATCTAGATTAATAGTATAAAACTACATTATCTCTAGGTTTGAGGGTGTTAAACACAAGAAAGCGCCCCCTGGCTACGCTACTGATTGGGATAATACATTTCTTTGATTGAAATTAGCAAGTGCTATTGTAATTAATTACCAATTTAATTAACATATCGTCATTGCGAATTGTAATAATTCTACTGGATCAATTGGTGTTTTCATCGGAACATCACTATCACTTGCAATATTCATAATCAACCTAATCTAAACAATAAAATCCACCTGTACACCAGCACAATTCCCATGCGCATGCATCCCATTTCCCCTCCGCCCTCCGCTCGCCAGAGTGCGCAATCACCCCACACATTCCCCATTCCCGTGACGTGCGCTGCGTTTGCGGCGAAAACTCGCGATGCTCGGGAAAACTGCTGCCGATGCGCGCGCACGCAGCGGGGAAAATCGCGCGCGTCCGACTGATATAGGCCGCACGAGAGCGCGCCGGAGAGCGGGTGTATGCGTGTGCGGCGATTCGGGAGACTCGCCGCGATGCCGCGCTGTTAGCGATTCGTCGGCATCGGCGTCGTCTCAGTTGAGCATCGACCGTCGTTTGGATTGTACACCTCGCACGCGATAACGCCGCCGCCCGGAGATCCGACCGTTCGCCGCCGCGCGCCCCCTCACACACACTGAAAAAAAACTCATTCGAGTGTGTGCGTGTGTGTGTGTGTATACACACTACACACAATTGAATCGCGCGTCGCCGCCGCGGACTCGCGTAACCCATTTGCGCGTCCACGCCCGCCTGCCCGCCAGCCAGGACTTTGCACACATTTTCGACCGCAAAATTGGACGACGGTAACGACGAGTGAATACGCACTACACACATTACACAAACACACTCGCACACGCATTATACATCTGACGATGGTCGATAGCAGTCGCGGTCGTCGTTGTCGTCGCGAGTGAGGTGTTTTATGGGCCAAGCGTAGAAGCTGTGCGCATGAAACCTGGGTGTAGTGTAGAGTGTATTGTATCGATGTGCGTGTATATTTGACTGTGGGTATGTGAGAGTGTGCCTGATTGATCTACATGCGAGGTGTTTATACCGATAGTGGGGCAAGACATGAAACACAGTCCTAAAATATGTCGTTTTCTACGATTTGGATGATAAGCTATACAATACGATATCTCAAAGAATGAACAAATTCCAAATATATTTTATTTTGTATAATTAAAGCTCTCTGTACACATCTTAATACCTCAATTTAGGTTATCATTTATTTGATAGGTCGTAGCATATTTCATTGTATTTTATGGTTTTATATCACAGTATAGAAAACGTACAGTCTATCTCAAAAGAGTTCGGACTCTGATATTTTATTGGTTCTTGGACAGAGCCGGCGTTTCCTTGAACTGATAATGATTGAGTTATGTTCATGCAATAAGTTCTCAACTTTCTGTCGAGTTTGAGCATTGTAAAGGCCATATGGTGGATACGTAGAGCCGTTCCGTTTTGGAAAACACGACCCAAATATTAAAATCAATTTTTTTTCAGTGAAGTGGTTTTGTGCGAAATCTCATTACCATTACCAATCATTTGAGCATATATCTGCATCGGTCTAATGGGGGAAAAGCACTAGGACAGAATCCAGACAGAATCAGATTTCCATACGATTTTGACATTTCAATCAGACTCGCGCTCTCACTATCGTGAGTAAGCGATTGCAGCGCCACTAGCGGTTCTGGCCCCAAGCTGATTTTCAGAAACAATTGCTCGTCAATTGTTTCTGATTCTGTCTGATTCTGTCCTAGTGCTTTCCCGGCTTAAGACACTCGCTAATTAAAAAAAATTGACTTTAAATATAGAAGGAATAGACCGATTTTGAGGCTTTACTGTCCTGTCAATAATATAAATTAACGCGTATGCTCGGAAGAACGATTTTCTATCTTCTAAATTTCAATAGTTATAGCCCATTTTGGGAAAGTGACTTTTTCGATAAATGTTTATTTTTTGACAAAGCATAACATGATGCAAATATTTTGTGAACGAATAATTGTAAGGCAAAATGAGGCCCAACACGTGTTCAAGATTCTGTGCAATGTTATTTCTCATCCAGATACTTCAGTTTTTGTGGAAAAAATCATACTCTTCCCGCTCACCATTCAAGTTTCATTCATGCCTCGAATATCATTCGATTTTTAAACTAAATTCGACCATGCTCTCTAGAGAAATCATAATACATTTTTAAGATTGAGGATTGATAGCTCCATCCGACACCAAAAACATTGATCAAATATGACATTTCTCATGTATTTTTTGCTCCTATAAACGAAAATCATAGAAACAAAAACAAAGAACTGCATCTTATTCCAAAAGAATGTCAATTGAATGAACTTCATTTCATTCTCTCAGATACTTGATATCTATTGATCCCAATTTACGAGATATTGGGGAGAGAATGTAAAAAAAAGTATTTTTTCATTAAAAAAAACATATAATCAACTGTGAAAATGTAAAAAAATTACACTTGCAACATGCATTATATTTTATTCAAATTAATGTCATTATAAAGCTTACTCGAATACGCATCAATCAAGCTAATGCAGTTGGAAGTCTGGTCTAATGCCTTTTAATAGGCAATCTAAACTGACCAAATAACCATTCTAATCATACGAATGACAAATTCAACTGGATGTATCTTTCTATTGATAAATATCATTATATGCATCATATAACATTTTCTCGACGAAAATGTCATTGTCTTCATTACTTCATCATTTTGAAGACATATTTTTTCCAGGTTTATTGGAATTGGATACCAGATACGTTTTGGTTTTTTTTAAATTAGTTAGAAATACCACCTAAACAGGTGTTCAACGGAAAGTGTCCGATTGAGAAGGTATGTTATTTATTGCAGGCCAGTAACTCAATCTTCAACTCCACAGCTCGTATTATCCGACAACCTTCCAGTTTTCCATATCTTCATTTTGACTCTCGAATGACCATTTGGACCGGCGACATCACCGCGGGTCTTCCCCTCGACGGTGTATGCACAGCATACCGAGAATTCATTGAGTTAGGACAACACAACATTCGGATTAAACGGCGTCAGGACTGCGCTGTGCTCTAGTGCATGCTTGAGGGTGTTTGTGTGCGAGTATGCGTGTGTGCGAGTATGTGTGGGTGTGTATGGTTGTTCGCGCAGATTAGCCGGATTATGGTGGCTGGGAATTACTGAGACACTGCGTGTTGTGTGTGTGTGTGTGCGTGTGTGTTTGTGTGTACTCAGCGTGAGAACTCCTTTGCAGGCGCGCATTAGAGATGAATATGCGTCGGACTGGACTGGACTGCGCCTGGGCGACTGTCTGGCCGGAACGAACGAACGCGCACACAAATTTGTGGTAGCATACAACATGAAACTGTGCTTTCACTTCCGCCTGAAACTAGTGGTCGGCAGTTGTTTGGGGCGACTTCGTTGTTTCGTCCAGATATTGTAGTTGATTATGCAACTATGTTGCAGTCGCAGACTGACATGATCCAGTGCGCGTTTTGTCGAGAACTTGAGCAATTAGGCAGCCCGACGGCGGAGTAGAATGAATAAGGTTTGACTTGATTTTCGAGCTTTTGGAAGATGTCTATTGGTTCGGAGACAATTTAGAAACAAACGACTAAATAGCTCAGCATAGAATAAATAACACTAAAGTATGTGTATTGCAACTTCCCAAAAATCCGGGCCTCTATCATAACACCACCAACATATATAATCCGTTCGGTCTGATACGTGATATTGAAATCTCGGAAACTGGACAGCCAAATTGCATTGCTCGTAAACCTCTAAACTGCACACACAACTATGGCTACGAAATAATACACTGTTACGCCAGAATGAGGAGGTTCGCAAAGGGGTGGTGGTGTTGGTGTGGTGGTGAATGGTTTGGCCATCGTATGCGTTTGATGGCCGACATGCAATTAGACGGCTGATTAAAGCCAATTTGCATAAAGTCCCCACACGTCGGAGGCCCGACCATGCATGCATGCATGCATGCATATGTATTGGTATGTGCTGTGCAGGTCGTATCGTCTGATCAAATCTCATCAACTGCATACGCGCGAATATGTTCGAGTGCCGCCGCCTGCAAACGCATACAGGCGAGAATACCCTCGAACATGCTACATGCTACCTACATACAGAGCTCTCCGACGCCGCATTGAGCAAATGTGTACACTAAATAATATGTAATTAATATTTATTTGCATTCGTTATTGCAACACACACACACATGCTGGTGCTGGTATGTTGTGTTATGCAGATATGTGTGTACTAGGTGTGAGCTTTGAAATCTGTTTTTCTCATTTGTAGCAATGGCTCGATACTGGAGAACGGTCCGATATAATCGATTCGGATTTATACTAATCGCTGGGACTAAATGGCTGAGGACTTATCCGCATGCATTTTCGTTCAACTCTTTCACGTCCTTTGCTGTTGGTGAACCGTTGAACATTTTGGGACACACATTTCAGTAAAAATTCCTTACATGTGATTATTAGGGTAAGATGACGCATGTTTGGCTTTAAAGTTTTTTTGTTTTTTCCTACGTCTGTAATTTTGAAATTGATAGTCCATTTATCTGGCTATATTTTTGCTGAAAATTATTTCCCTGTATCGGGTATATGCTTCAAACTATACTCGAGATAATGATTTTCTTATGATTTGATTAGTTGCCTCCTGTCGATTGTGTCCAGCATGGTGCTTGGTAACTTCATATTGCAACCCATAGTATCTCTCTTTCTATAAAAAAAATAAAAAATTGTTTGGTATTGCAACCCGTAGGTTTTGACCTCCCTTGTATACTCCACTTGTATTTGAAGAGTAGCAGGGCTTCGCAACCGGTTTCG
>JANTBZ010049935.1:0-10540 GCA_024741255.1 Exechia fusca | reverse complement strand
CTTAACTATCAGGGGCCCTGGCGATGATGATATATATATATGTGTGTAATATACCATGTTGTCCGTACATTAATTTGGTAATTTGTATGTGTTCATAGAGCAGTAGTACATAAAAATAGACATTTACAATTCTTAATACTAATCGGACATTACGATTTGCTGGTATAGAATCGACAGGGGACGGGGACGTTTTTGTGTATATGTATATGGATAGCATGTTGAAAAGTGACAATAAAGAAATATTCAAGTGTGTTTGTGTTGGGCGAGGGATTCACAACGTATAAAGCGAATAGTTCATTTTTATTTTTCTCGTAATTGTTGTAATGTCCTGTCATGGAAATAAATTGCTTTTCCTACACGTGTTAATATGGGGTCTCAGGAGAGCAAATAAACGAAAGCATCTTGTTTCAGTGGCTGCTTACATCTAGTAGCTATTACTTGTTGAATATGTGAGTGATGATTTTATCCTGATGATTCCATTCATCCATGTTCTGAAAAGTTACAAATATTATCGAGATCCTCGACTTGGAATATTCATCAAATGGTATCGATCTTGTGGCATTCGACAAATGTGCGTGTATTGTTGGGTGGGCATTAAGTATGTGTATGTATGTTCCTCATTACTATTGCAGTAATAGTTCCAGTTTTAGATAAGTATTCAGCAGACTTTAAGATTCATGGATACATATAGTATAATGTACATCTTATGCATTTGCGCAAAAATACGTCGAATATTTCGACTCCTGTATCCTGTATATAGTTATAATTTTATTTTTTATTATTCCACGAAAAACAGTTTCGCAACCATGGTGATCTCGAACGGAATTTTATATCCTATTATACTATTTCGTTCGGGATCACCATGCTTGTTTTAGATACCGTACATACAAAGACCGTCACAAATATACCTTGGAATTGGTTCACGGGATAGTACATTACGTTGGAAACCAATAGGTAGTTGTGCGAGTAGAATATTTTAGTACATTTCAATCACATCGATATATTTTATGCGGTATTGTGTGCTTGTTACTTGTGTTCTTATTTTGTATATTATCAGATGCAATTGTAGCACGGTCTCGAATAAAGAGTTCTCAATCAAGAGTTGCGGAGACATTTTATGCAGTTGTGGTTTCGTACAATTTCACAATAATTGTGGTCTCAATGGTCTCAATTCAACTCTAATGTGTGTTCTACATCCATTTATATAATTTCTGAGGACTAAAAGTGACTCCAATCCGGTGAATTCATCTCATGATCGGATACAGTAATTACATTGTATTCATAGATAGAGAGAGAGACAGAGAGAGTTCATGTATCTTGTTTAACCATTACATTCGATATTAACATTCACTTTATATCCATTACATGTTGTGATATAATTTCTCACTGTAATTACTTCAGTCACTTTTACTTATTTCTTTCGACAGTAAATACTCAAACTTGGAACTTAAGGCCATTGAAAAGAACGTTTTAGAATCCTATAATAGTGGGAACAAATTTAGAAAGGGGATAAAATAAGAGATAAAACTGTTAAACAAAATGTGTGAAGATATGTTGAAACTTATTCGCGATTTTTTATACTAACAGTTATGTAATTTGGAGAAAACTTATATAAAAGAGGGGCCTTGCTAATCACAAAAGTTACAATTGCATCCAATTCATTACATTTTACGTGTTTGGATATTGAAACATTATCATTTACTTCTTCGATTCATTCATTACATCTATAATTTAAAATTACTGCAGCAATGATTCATTGCAATTGTTCTTGTTATTATAGTATCGATGTTATTGTAGTGTCATAAGTTTTTGATAGAGTAATCGTGTGCAATAACTTCGTTAATTTTTCTTCAATTGTTATTGTCAGCCTTCTCGGCGTGACAACCTCATTCGATTTGCGATGTTAATTATTCGATTTTCACATTAAGTATAGTTCAATTGAGCTGTTGGCTTGGGTTTTGGGAGGGCTTTGTTTGAATGACATTAATAATCATTAGATATGACATTCAGGTATATATTAGATGATACAACATCAATATTGTGTACTGGAATATTAGTAAATGTGTATGATAAATGTATATAATGTACGACACGACATTAGAAGTTTGATCCATGTACTGAAATCTTATTTTTTCACGTTTTTGGAATTTTATAATATAGAATGACGGCATCATTGGATATAGACATACATACATATAGCTAGACGTACAAAACATGTAAATGAAGATTTCAGTATATGCGTCAAACTTTGAACAAGCACGGATATTACACATTGTTTGCAATTACTTCAAGTCATTTCGTCGCGAGCGATTCAACAGCCGATTTGCTCGACTCCTATCACTGTTCCGGGTGCGTCTCAGTGCTACCAGTTCGGAGATACTAGATCGCCGATTCGATAGACTAATTCGCCTGTTCCGGATCGGTGCTGGTCTGGCTGTTGGCACCGCTTGATTGGAGAAGATCTGGAAGGAAAGAAGGTAAATATTTCATTTTTGTTCGCATGTCATTTAGCTTGGAAGGGTGAATGTGATGTTTAATGGTGAGGATATTCATTGTGTATTCGATTTATGCATAATTATATTTTTCCAACACATATGCATAACTTTTTGTGGTATCTTCGGATGGCACCACTGTAGAACATTGTTTTTGTTCCTTTCCATGTATACAACAAAACTGCATCATTACATTTTTTGTATTGAGGACACTTTGATATGTTCGTCATGAATGAATTTCCTGAAACTTTGTGGATTATAGAAAATTCTAGTGTATCAAATTCTATAACCTAGTATTAGTACAAGGTCATTTTAAAGATAAAATATATTATTTTTTAAATAATGGCTGGGTCCACTGTGAAGTGTTATGATGGTACCAATGAATAATACATAAAGGACTATAACATGTATGGCTCGTGAACATCTGTGGATGGGTAAAACAGAGTTATATCACTCACCAGCAACGCCTGTATTCGTGCTATGTCGTCGACGGACAGGTTCAGCAGACGAACCTCGAGTCGCAGTGATGCCATGCCGAAGTCGCGAAGCTGCTGCTGCTCCTGCTGCGCCTGAATATTCGATCGGAATGACGGAATGAACGTTATTACCGCTTTTGCGCGACTATTTTTATTAGTAATATCTCTGCAAGAGAGCCTTTTCAACTGTTCGACATGAACAAAACAATGGAAAATCGTGCCGTAGAGAAGAATGAGCTCGACGAATTCAATGAGAAAATACTATATATCTGAAATGAAAGCCAAACTGGCCTAAAGAAACCGGACCAATAAATGGGCAGATTGGAAATAAATAGTTTTCTTCAAATTTACTTGATATTGACATTGCTTTTAAATTATAACAGTAAAGAGATAGATCTTTGTTTTGATTTGTTTTTTCTAAAAAAACGAATAGCAAATGAGGGCTGAATGATCAAGTATTCAAGGATAATAAAATATAAAAATATATAAAGAATTAGGTTTTTCACTCACTTCAAGTTCCGGGCCCTGCTTATTAGACAAATGGCTGAACACCACATGGCTGAACACCAAACTGTGCTTGAAATGAGTGTGAATGAGTGCATTTCCCTCAAGTTCCGGGTATTGGCGATAAATAGGTCGAAAATAGAATACTTGACGAACATACCATAAGAAGTTCTTGGTCTTGCGGCACCTCTTCGCTCTCTTCCCAATCCGCTAGCACTCCGGCCCAGCCGGCAGCCTCTTCCCTTTGACCACGCTCGACGACGGATGAACCGGAAGGACCGCCTGGAGAGGCTGCTGGAGCAGCTGGAGCAGCTTGCGTTGCAGTAGGATCTAGTCGGATAATCTTCGGTCCTGAAGGACCGATTGAAGAGGCTGCTGGAGCAGCTGGAGCAATAGGATCTAGTCGGATTATCTTCGGTACTGAAGGACCACCGGTGCTGGAATGTGGTCTGGCCGGTGTAGCTAGCATCCGAACTGCTTGCTGGCCGGCTGCATCCAGTCGTGGCCCTGAAGGACCACCGGTGCTGGGATCTGGATTCTGACCGACCCTGCCGGCAGCTTCCTCCCTTCGACCACGCTCGACGACGGATGAACCGGAAGGACCGCTTGGAGAGGCTGCTGGAGCAGCTGGAGCAGCTGGAGCAGCTTGCATTGCAGTAGGATCTAGTCGGATAATCTTCGGCACCGAAGGACCGCTTGGAGAGGCTGCTGGAGCAGCTGGAGAAATAGGATCTAGTCGGATAATCTTCGGTCCCGAAGGACCACCGGTGCTGGTTTCTCGTCTGGCCGGTGCAGATGGCAACCGAACTGCTTGCTGTCCGGCTGCAGTCCGACATGGCCCTGAAGGATTCCCGGTGCTGGGATCTGGATTCTGACCGGCCCTGCCGGCAGCTTCCTCCTTTCGACCACGCTCGACGACGGATGAACCGGAAGGACCGCCTGGAGAGGCTGCTGGAGCAGCTGGAGCAGCTTGCGATGCAGTAGGATCTAGTAGGATAATCATCGACACTGAAGGATCACCGGTGCTGGGTTCTAGTCTGGCAGCTTGCTGGCCGGCTGCTGATTGACATGGACCAGGTGGACCAGAAGGAACAGCGACTCGGGCCGCTGCTTCGGATCCGGATGCCCCGTTAGCAGTCGAGCTGTTCGTGGGCAGCTGGCCGGGGTTCAAAGTCAGCGTCGTTGCCTCGACGGTGCTCGGAGGACCCGTATCGGGAAGCCCTTCCTCCGCAGTCAGAAGATTAGCATCGATAGTCCGGAGTCTGCCCGGAGAGGGCTGCGGAAGCCGCGCTGGTCTGGCCGCAGCGGCGGCGTTGCTGGAGTCCGATGGGGAATTCCCCATCGCAGTCACAAGATAAGCATCTGATGTCCAGGTGTCCGAAGGGGGTAGCGGAAGCCCCGCTCGTCTGGCCGCAGCGGCGGATTTCTGCAACTCAAGCATAATATTCCGGGGTCTGCCCGGAGCGGGCTGTGGAAGCCGTTCTGGACTCAACTCAGCTACACGATGAACTCGGATGGGGGCAGGAACAGTAGGCACCGGAACCGGTTCAGCTGCGTTCGCCGCACTTCCGGGTGCTGGATCTGTTCTGGATGGTTTGCTTGGTACGCTTCGCTCTCCAACCAGTTCCACGTCAGGAGCGTCCTCCTCTTCGCTCGAATCTGCAACGCTAATAATTTCCCTATCCTCTTCAATCAATATCACATCTGAATCTGCATCTTCATCTGCACTGGAATCGATGGTCCGAGGTGTACTCAAATCCACAGGCTGCAAGTCATTCGTCGGACTCGGAGCCGGATAAAACTCCGGGTCTAGACCCACTTCCACGTCTACTTCTGAATCGACTGAATCGTCTGAATCGTCTGAATCGTCTGCATTGGGTGGGTTCGCAGATTCCGTGCGGAGTGGTAAGCGGGGCGCCCGAGCAGCAACAGCGGGCCTCGGAGCAACGGGGTTGACGATCGACGGTTCCGGTGCATCGGGGTTGTCATCGTCGGAGGAGGAGGATGAGTCCAAAGATGAGGATTGCTGGCTAGCTGACCTGACTGGCACTGGCTCCGCGAGCCGGTTCGCACGGATTCGGTGGCGGTGCGCCCGGGCAGCTGCTGTATATTGGTTGGCATCGTCGGAGGATGAGGATGAGCCCGACGATGAGGCTAGCTGGCTAGCTGTCCTGACTGGTAGCGTACGGATTAGGGAGCTGGGAGCTGAGTTCGAAGCTGGCCTGACTGACATTGGATCCGCGTGCAGAGGCAAGGGCTCTTCTTCTTCCACGTCTGAATCGAGGTACGCAGAGTCAATCGCGTCGTCACCCTCTGATGCATTGGGCTCGAAGCCGCTCTGCGTATCCATAGTCACAGTCAGGTAACTGTTGACACCGCAGTAGATTGAAGATTGGTCCGTACGGATTCCGGAGCGGGGCGGTGGTACAGCTGGAGCATCGGGGTTGACATCGTCGGAGGCTGAGGGTGAGTTCGAAGATGAGGCTAGCTGACTAGCTGGTCTGACTGGCCTGACTGGTTCCGCGGGCAGGTCCGTGCGGATTCCGAAGCGGAGCGCCCGAGCATATTGTAAATGGGGATTGACATAGCCGTAGGAGGATGAGTCCGAAGCTGGAGTGTGTGGCCTGACTGGTTCCGCATGCTGGTCCGGACGGATTCCGAAGCGGAGCGCTCGAGCAGCCGGAGCATCGGCGTTGTCATCGTCGGAGGATTGGTCCGAAAATGAGGCTAGCTGGTTAGCTGGCCTGACTGGCATTGGTTCCGCATGCAGGTCCAAACGGACTCCGAAGTGGGGCGGCGTGCGGGCCACATCAGGCATTGGTTCATGCATGGCATCGGCGTTGACGAACGGCAGGTTCGGGTAATGTTCTGTGTGCGGAGGCAGAGAGAGAGAGAGAGGGAAGGGATTAGGAATGGGGTTCTGGACATTGCCCGGTGTCCGGCCAGAGCGCATCGATGGAAGGCCATTGTGATGTAATCACGAATTCTCAATTCCAAGCAAAGATATCCAGAGAGAGAGAACAGTGCAGCATTTGACTTGGAACGGCCAGAATCCATCCATTCGATGAGGAAATCGATCAACATCAAGAACAACAATACTCACCTCTCTCGTAGGTGTTCTGGTTTTCGTCGCTCTGGTCGTCCGCTACCAAACCGAAACCGTACAGCCGAACTGTGCACAACAAATCGGACAAGGTCAGCAGTTAGAGATGACTGGACTCGACAGAAAATGTGTACAGATGAAAAATTCCGATGTCAATGGCCTTTGGAACATGAAATGATATTATCGATATAAAAAAAAAATCATCGATATGTATCGATATGTCGTAATATGAGCTCACAGTTACACCGACTGTTCGAAAAACAAGTACAGTCGAGGTCACTTTACGACTAACTTTTTGAATCATCGATTTTTCTGACAAAGGCTGACTTTTTCATACAACCTATGATGCAATTCGAAGGAGCCATATCTCCGATTTACGATATAGATAGATTTTTTATGAACAAATCACATGGAATGGTCTTAATTGCATTCAAAAGTGAGCCGTGCATCACCTGTATTTAGCACTTAATGTGGATTTGCTTTACTCGATCGCAAACATGGGCAGAACATTCTCATGAATTATGTTGAGATGAAATGATGTTTTGGGAATTGAAGCTATTATAGAGAGACATTTCACGATATTGCCTCCAGGTGGCGCAGGGCTGCCCAGTCGATATTTTATTCATATATGCTTTAACAGAGTCCCGAATTTTTCGATACGAACTATCCATTTATCGACAAACTTCGCTATCCTTCAGACAATTAATATTTTATCGATTGTTTTCCGACTAATTTCATGTTGATAAATCGCTTTTCAAAAATTCAGTCATTTTGAGAACGTAAAAATGAATCTTCGAAGCATCGAATCAATGACTTCTGGATGTCCAAACCAAGAAACACAAAAACAATTTAGTTTTAAACACTTTTCACTAAACATCTGTATCCAAGGATTCATCATAACTAATGTTTTCCGATAGATAGAATCGAATAAGATCAACGATAACAGAGAAAAATGGGTAGTTATGAATTGACCGTGGATTCGAATCTTCTTGAGTCTCAACAATAACATGAGAATCCATTAAGTAATAGAGGGAACTCCTCAACAGGTACACCCTGCGTCAGGACAAGTGTTACACATTCTGAATATGCCGTATTTCCCAAACGATCGAAGAAAGCAATGTGAAAATTTGACAGAACATAGTGCATTGTATTGTTAGCAATACTGCAGAAGCATTTTGTCATACGTCGAATAGAGGCCCAGATTTGGACGATCTACTTCAAACGTGTTCGAATAATAGAGTTACACTGCAATAGCAAATCGAAATCGGATATTGTTTGGGGCCCAATCACCCTCAGAATGGTCGGAATGTTCATCTATAAAAAAATATCTCGTAACAACAAGACTGAAAGCATTGAAATATGCTAAAAAGAAGGAAGAAAATAATTTACTATTACTGGTTTGAAAAGTGACGTGTAATATCGAAGGAAATGTACAGATATTGCATGGAAAATGGCATAAAGGCTCTAATTTTTTAAAGAAAGAGTTCGGTGAATACTCAAAACTGAGCTCAAATTGAGACTGATCGAAATCCATAAAGTGCATGTCCTCACGATATATCAGAAGAGACTGCGAAGAGTAAAAGAGTTCCATTGTTTGATCGTCGGTGATGCGTTTTCAAACATGATCTTTTTGGTACTTCTTGGTACTGCTGTCAATTTCAGCATATGCAAAAGCGATAGATTTTTAAATTTAGGATATGTTGGAGGTTCGAGTCAACTTCAAATGAAACATGAATTAAGCTTAGTATTTGTTTTTTCTACCATTGTACAGTTTTAGCTAAAATAGGGAGGGGTGTAAAAATTACCCCACACCTTTTAAACGCCGAAAAAACATGCCATCGACTTTTTGCGAATAACTCCGTGCATTGAATTTTCACATGACAACAATGTTGAGCAGAAATCGTTTGTCAATTGCATTTTTCCGGCTGTGAATTTCGAACGTGGGAGCTGTTTGATCATACTATGCAAAAATTACCCCGTCGTACTCTATCTTTTCCATAATCTCAGAACATTTTCCAATCAAATCCACAAAAATTCCACTTCCCGACAAATATACACTTTTGGAGAAATTCTCGCTTCTCGTATTGAATATTATAAGCGTATTATGTTCCTTAATCGAAAATCATAATAATTTGTTTTTCCTTGGCTTACATTTTTTGACTACATCATATACAAATTGAAAGGTGTCCATCGTTAGCATCACATTTCTCTCTTCACGTTGAAGCTGAATTTTAGACCTTTCCAATGTCATATGACATGTATATTTAAACAAACAAATAAACCGAGCACCTGCTGAGAAAGTGAATCCCAGTTCTAAGCAAGGTTTTAGAACAGGTATACATACTCTTGTCATGATTCTAGCCAATGCTAATTTTTCATCCAGTTTCTACTCTTAGAGCACCAGCTTTATTGCTCCCATCAACTTCATACTCTTCCCTTGCTAGTGAGTGTACGGTTATGCGAGATGGATTTATGTTTTTCTCATCTTCATCGAGTTACAAAGATGGTAAACATCATTATAATGAACAAGGCATAAGCAGCGGCGAGCAGCCAGGGCTAGTTGAGCGCTGTATTGCGTCTCAACCACATCAGATGAAATTGGCCGGGATCGAGAGGAGGCAGAACAAACACATTCCGCTAAGCCCCGTAGACTGCGGGCTCCTGCGGTTCGGACCGCCGCACAGACACATTTACGAGTCGAAATGCCGTCAGACAAGAGCTCTTCAACGTCGACCATCGACCGTGAAACGCTCGCCAGGTGCGCCAGGTGCGCGCGCCGCATTTAATTGGTTCTAATGCTGCAGACGCAATTTTGCGTGGCAATCGTGTTGCTTCTTCAAGTATGCGCCGCCATTAAAGGACGAACAGCACTGTGCTCGTCAGACGTCAGCGAATAACATTTCTGGCGAAATTCCTACGCACGGAACGGAACAACAGCGGAATGCGTGCTCCTCCACCCTCGCCAACTGCAGAATGTTGGCGCACACTGAGAGCAGCGATAAGCTCTACGCACGCACAAGATGTGTTCGCGCGGTAGAATGATTGAGTGGTTTTTCTTCCCGTCAGCTGGCTGGGCTGGCTGTGGGTTCGACTTATGTATCGATATTTGTTCCTCACGCTTCTCGTGGGTGAATCTGTTGCTTCGAGCCAGCTCTCTTCAGCAGCTCCCCACTCGCACGGAACGCTCTGACGAAATGACAAGCGAAATCGCGTCTCCACACTATGCACACATTATTATTAATGTTGCGTCGAACACCAGCGAACAACCACACACCCACCCACCCGATGTAACGACTCGCAGCGGAGACAAAAGCCATTCAGCGTGTCGACATGATGGCGGACAAAAAATACACCGCCCGTCTGATCATCAACGCGCAGTGGCAGTGTGGCAAGTCAAATAAGCATATTTTCATAAATGCTCATCCAGCCCACACCCACGCGATTACACATGCACATGGCTGGCTGGCTGCTCATTCAAACGCACATTCAACGCTTGTGCCAGCGCCATCGCCGGCGTGGTCTGTGTTCGTCCGTGTGACACAATAAATCTGCGCAGCCGAGCGCACGCCAGCGAAATGAATGTGATGATGTCGAGAGTGACACACTTTGGCATTAATATAATATGCTGCAGTGCTGTGTTGAATGGACAGAGATGGTAATTCAGAAAATGGTATATTACGATTCGAGATTTTGAGTTTAAATCATGTACTGAAAACTTCTTGTATATGAAATTCCAAGAATGCAGTTTTATTGAATGAATATTATTCTATCGTATGAGAACAAAATATTATAAAATTGTCTCACCCGTGTCTTGGACGCACTAAGAAAGATCTCTCTCGTATATGTAGAAATCATTTCACTAATAAAACATACAAGACATTTTTTATAATATTAGGTGTATAACCTTGCTCATGCCGTTTTTGTATATGAGTCTATAGCGGTCGTTCTGATCGATGAAAATTGAT
>JANTBZ010049925.1:0-10541 GCA_024741255.1 Exechia fusca | reverse complement strand
CTCCCAATATGAACCACCCCTGAATCCGACACTGTGCCAATCGCGCACGTGTGTGTGTGTTGTGTGTGTGGTGTGTGTGTGGTGATGGTGGTCGTGTCAATGCGACAAAAATACACCACGCCAGCGCGTCGAGCGCCACTCACACATTTATGGCATGCGAATGCATAAATCTGAACTGAAACCGAACCACCACACATCACACATACGACCATTCTCGTTTAGCGAAAAATTACAAGCGCATATAGTGCACAGAGTAGTGTTCTCGTTCACATATTATACAGGCCGTGTGTTTTGTCCGGTCCGCTGCGCTGTGATGAGGACCTGTCGTGCATGTTCGTGTGCGTGTGTGTGTGTGTGTGAACGTACGTAACACACCGGCTGAGGGCGGGCTAAAGAGCGCTCGCTGGGTGTGCACAAATGCGACCCGCATACACCCGCTGTTCTATGCGCGCTCTATGCTGCATGAGCTCGTATGTGTGCATGTTTGGGTGTATAGAGCAACAAAATAATTAAAATGATTTATGATCCAATACGCTTAAAGCCGCAGTCGTAATGTTCGCGCTCGCACGCGCATGTGTTATAGGTATAATGTCTGCACATAACTCATATCATGTGTGACGTGCGCCAGCGCCAGCGTCGCGCATTTGTGTCTGTATAAACGCTTCAAAAGCTGACACTGCGGACGCTCGTCGCGCGCGCGCACAATTTATATACATATTAATGCTGTTGTGCACTGTGGCCAAGTGCAACGCACACAGACACACGCTCACAGGGCCGTCTCTTATGAACAAATATTGGAAAATCACAGATAGTTCTATCCTCAAGCGACGCTTCCCATATTACGATTTCAAATGTCAAGTGTCTGTATTTTTAACACAATCAGGGCCCTTCATCTTAGATAACATGCTATTTGTAGTGTTCATTCGAGCAGGCCCAGTTCGCTGTTATAAATACGATGAACTTCACGTTGAATGGCATAATTATGGCGGAAAAATCAAGGGAAAAAATCATGTTGGGTCCAAAATTATTGGAGCCCAATTGAACAACATTCATTGCCCCGCGCAATCATAGGACGGCCCTGCACACGGCACACGGCCAAAGCCTAGAACTCGCACATAGAGACACAAATGCTATGCACGTGATTGTGGTGGTGGTGATGCTGGTGGTTTGCAGGCGTGCATTTGCGTGCGTGTGCACCGCGCGCGATTGTCGAATCAAATTATTTGTGACAAGTGGAAACAAACCGCGTCATTTCTGCCACACTCGCCGCTCCACACACACACACACGCGACACGCGCACACACCACCACACCATTTCCACGCGTGCAACCCATAAACGATTGCACGCGAACGAGCACACGCGCACACACCATCATCGACTCTAAATATGATTCGAATAACACACGCGCGCACGCTCCGACGCCGGCCGTTTAGCACAGCCACACACAACACACAACCACATACAGCATACAGCAACAGTCGTCGTCGTCGTGCGCTTTTCGAACCGAATTGCGCCTCGCCGCCGGCGAGTGTGTTTGTTTGTTCGGCGCTAGTCTCGGAGCCGCCGCCGCGTAAACCGTTCACAACCGTATTTATTTATAAATATGCGTTCTTATTCGATTCGATTACCACCGCTGTCGACGACGACAACAGCGTTGACGACGACGTGCAGACGACGACGAAGGCGACAGCAGCGACAGGCACAACTTACGATGTCGACAACGACGACGTCGACGACTACATCGACCGTCGTCGACCGAAACCAGTCTCGCTATAATACCCCATATGATTTATTGGGTGAGTCCGCTTTTCCTGACGCGCGCGTCGTGCGTCGTGCGCGCAGCATCGAACAGCAGCGTCACGAACGCAGAGCGGAGCGAATTTCCACGCGCGTTTGCTCTGCGCAGCGCGCAGCGCTCATCGGCCGACGCCGGTTTGAGAGCTCGATTCTGCGCAGTCTCGCATTCACTCGCAGAGCTCTCGTGCTCACAAACTCATTGAGTGATGATGCTGCGAGTGCTGTCTGTTTGCCCCTACCGACGAATGACTTTCTACTCTCTGCAAGTTTGTCGATTCCCCTTCAAATCGAGCGCTCAACTCTGGGCACACAAACACGCTGCGAGCTGTGTGCTGTGAGTGCTGTCTGTTTGCCCCTACCGAAACAGACTTTCGACTCTCTGCAAGTTGATCGTTTCCCCTCGCATCGACCGAGCTCACATCGTCGTGGTTTGCACAAACTCTCAAACGCATGCTGCAAACTCACCGCATTTCTCCGCCGCTCAGGTGTGTATGCCGTGCCGTGCGATTACGCGATGCTGTCAACGTCCATATACCTTGGCAGACACGCACACTCTCACGCGGGTGCCTCTAATGAGCGGTGACACAGACGTCGCACGATCTGCGCCGCTCGCGCTCTGCACATGTCAAACAAACACGCAACCGGTTATAGACCGACGACGCGCGACATGCGTCGTATATGTGCTGACCTGGCTGGTACATACACGCTCCGATGTGTATATAATGCGCGGCGGACGCGCGCTGCTGGTTGGAGGAAAATGAGAACGAAGCGCGCGCGCGCGCAAACAAACACGCCGAGCCGAGCCAGAGAAAAAACAGCATACGCTCGGTGAGTATGTGAATGTGTATGCGAGTGTGTGTGTGTGCAACGACGGCGCGACGGCACTCATCACTTTGCGTGATGAGTTTTCGAGCGCCGCCATTCAGTTTGTTGCTGGCAGGCGGTTTAAACGGAACACCTCGCTCGCATCGCTTCGTGCTCGCGTGTGCGTGACGCGTATTCGTGACTCGTATTCGTCGTTGTCTCGCGATTCTCGCGTCGTCGTCGTCGTGCGGCCACCGCAGTGCGAAACCCACTTTGACCACAGAATTCCGTACACATGCGCCATATATTTTTCGTGTACGTGAGCATAACTAGTGTGAGGTGTCTGTGGGTGTTTGTAGTACGTGTTTGTTGCGTGTGTGCGTGTTGTCAATTATACGGTTGGCAAAAAGGAGGACACGTACGGATGTGGAAGATTGTGCGAGTGCGAATTAGATGTGAATGTGGTATGCTATTTATGACATGAATGTGCGTTTGAGGAGGAGGACGAGTACTCGTAATTAGTACGTGACAAACGATGCAGTGACGAACGAACATTATACTAGGACTTACATAAAATGGATAGATGATAATCATTGCAAAGAACCAAGCAGAGCAATCACATCGAGCACATCCACATAAACATCGTCGTCTCATCGACCCCGTCTCACATCACACACGCGCAATGGCAGTTGTGGATTACGCGCATATACGACACGCACGCTCTATGTGCTCGAGTTCGACGATGGTGTGTGTTTGTGTTTGTGCGATAGCTTGTGACAAAGGGACATTAGCTCTTCGCGCGTCAAAACGATCACACGTTCGACACACGCTTATGTACATACGCCACACACAAACACGCGCTCACACTCTGAACAAACACACACACACCGTCGACCGCACAGGTTCGCACGCCGCGGTGTCCTTGTTGTACATAGCAGAGACACGACATGCATGCAAAACAGCAGCAGCAGCAGCAGCATTCGCAACAGCCACAGTAGCCAGCATCAGCATAAGCTTTTATGTACCTGAGCGCGCGAGCATAGCGCGTCAAACGCGCGCACGCAGACAGACAACACACAAACACGCACACGCACGCGTCACGCGTTGCATTAGCGAGCGGCGTGTGTGTGACTCCTAACAGGGGTGTTGTTGTTTTGATTCCAGCCTGTCGTCGGTTGCCCCATTGTGGTCCACTCACACACGCAAGCTTGCTGCTGTTCTCGCGCGTCGTCACGTCGTCTCGTCGCGCGCGCGCGGCAATTTCCGCGCTCCAATACACATGCACACACACACACAGACACGTCAACACGATACACTCGCTGCTGTTGTCGCGCCTCGCATGTCGCCACTCGCGTCTCGCGTCTCTCGTCGACGGCATCATCATCGAGCGAGCGTGTCCATCTCGCCGCGCGTCACGTTTGGGGGTTCGTGTCTGCTGTATGTGTATGCGTGCGTGTGTGCGTGTCTGTTGTTCGCGTTTCGCGTTGTCTTCGGTCACATCATCGCTCGCGCTCGCATATGCGAATTTTCGTCTCTTGCGATTCGTCCGTCGAGACGCAGAAGAGACGAGCAGAGACGAGCGAAGGCCTGTGCCTCTGGTCTGGCATCCCACCGCCCGCCAGTCGTCAGTGATGTGTGACAGGCACACTGTTGTGTGACGGATTCGGCGCTGCACTGCTGCTGATTTTGTGTGCGTGCGTTCGTTGTGTTCAATCGCGATCGTTTGATTGTGCGTCTGTGTGTTTCTTGTCGCTAAGATCTACAAATTACGATTCCGATATCCGAACACATCTGTTATCTGTTTGTCACGAGTGTGCCTGAGATATACACACACAGTGCAATGAATGAATGTGATAATTATGCTAATTTGAATGTTGGGTGACAATTGAATAATTTGCACCCGAGTTGAAGCACAGAGTGTTTGCATAGAATGGACAGTTACTGAATGTGAGCATATTTTGCGGTCTTCTCGCAATCCGACATCGTTCTTCAACCATCGTTTCTCGTCCACATCAACAGAATACAGAAGCCATCAACATCAACAAATCAAACCACAAACAACACACACAATTCCACAACTCGTCAAAAATGGATACGCCTAGTGCAAAGTGCTACTGAAATCGTCGATCAACGTGCGACGAAACCGCCGAGCAGCAGCAGCAGTTTTTGGATTACTTTAGTGCCGTCGTGAAATACGCAGCACCGCCATGCATCAGCTCGACCAAATGATGTTGCACGAGGCAGTTATGCTGGAAATCTATCGGCAAGCGCTCAGTGCGAGGTAAACATCACCATCACAGTTCAGTGCGAGTTCAGTGTGTGTGCGATCAGAATCAGTATGCTGCAAATGAACTGTTTTCGACCAACTCGCCAAATGCCGTCGGCAAAATGTCGCACCCCCCTCGGTTCGGTTGTGGTTGTGTCGCGTATGAATTGACGAAAATGTATGCAAATCGTATGCATATTTTTGTGACAAGTGTGTGTTGTGTTGTGGCCGTGCCGTGCGCGCGGTGATGCCGTGTTTCGTGATCATTAGTATTTTAAATAAGCTTTCAATCAAGTCATAACGAATGCGAAATAACAACGTCAATAGCGTCCAATAGAGCCAGTGTCAGACCGTGTTGTTCGCCCAGACACATATAATTAATATCTGTTTCGCCCCACCGATGAAACGAGTTGATTAATCGAACAACTGGAATTTTGATCGTCGGACAACAATAAAAATATTTGTGAAAGTGACTTTGATGCCAGGGACAATATTTGCCATCAATCACGGTCGACTAATGTGAGATCATTCGTCGCTCGTCGAGTAGACGAAAAATGCAAATTCATGTGTCTAAAGGTCGTCCAATCGCGCCATAAACGCTGTTCGAGAACCTGTTCGATCTATTTATATAATCTTCGGCAATAAATTGTGATGATATCGTCAAGTTAGATGTATTGTTGAGAGCATATCGTTCGAAAACATATTCGTTCAGAATATTCATACCCGTTCTACAACCTTAGAACTGGGATTCACTTCGTCACTTGGTTGCCAATGACAATTGGAATGGTCTGACATTCAAGTTCAAGTTCTGCAGATCCCAACAGTGCTGTGTTGAAAATGTCGATGTTTGTGCCGAAAAAAATGTCACTAGTGTGAAGTAAAAACCCCATCCCAATGTGCGGCAGTTTGCGACCTATCTCAATTTGCGATTACAAATTATATTCAATAAGAAATCTAGTCGTTACAAATATAGAATGACGTATAGCTTACAAGAGTGGGAGGAAGACAATGGTATGTATGATTAGAAGGAAGCAATGTGCTCTGAAAACTAAAATTCGGCGATTCAGTTTATACCGTCGTTACCGAAAGATACATATCAATTTGAACCATATTTTGGAGTAGGAAAAAACGCAAAAAAATCTCGAGTAAACATGATTCGTTGGCAACATGTTCATATGCATTTTTCGTGCGCTTCCAGTGTCGATATAACGATCAATAAACATACCTGTCGCCTTCTGATAAATATTTATTCTTATACGATCCGAAATTATGTGTTCAATCTGGATACTTTTTGTATTACTTTGTAAGTCTGATTTGTCGCAACACAATCCATTTTTTATCAATTTTGTAGGTTGAAAATACCTATCATATAACTGGTCTCAAAGTTAAATACGATTTCGCCTGGTACGTGGACAGTTAAAGTTTCAACCATGTACTGAAATCTTCGTTTTTCTCGTTTTGTACGTCTAGCTAATATGATAATTTAATAAATCCAATGATGCAGTTTTGTTGAGAAAGCATTATTCTATCGTATACAAAACAATTATAATGAAAAAAGGTGTCACCCGTGGCTTATCACGCTCCAAGGAAAACCTCTCCGTTCGCATATGGAACCCTTATTGCATCAATAAAACATACACGATTTCAGTACATGGTTTGAACTGGAACATTAAATTTCGGGTCGTAGTTGGGGGGGTTTGGACATTTTTATCAAAACAATAGAAATGTTTAGCTAACGAAATACACATATTTCGATACGATATCTCTGATACTTCTCCCGTGATCATGTTTTGAATTTCATTGAAAAATACCTAATCTAAATTTGTAGAACAAGTATATGCGACGTTATTACGACGCCAATACCAGAATGACTTATGCAAATCACACCAAAGATGTATTCAGTCCGTTAATCCGAATAGAAAAACGCTACTCGTGTGCGCAACATAAACATCGTACAAAATTAACGTGTTCGTGCGAAATTAATTGTTATGATATCGTCAAGATAAATGTATTGTTGAGAGCATAACATTAGCAAACATATGCGTTCAAAAATGAATATATGCTTCGTTATTACGACGACAATCCGCCAATACTACTAGAAAGACTTATGCAAATCGTATTAATCCGACGAGAAAAATGCTTACCATGTGCGCAACATAAACATCGTGCGAAATTAACGTGCGCACATAAAGAAATGTATAAACTGACAATCACTTCTCGAACAACACCACATCCATAATTCCACTGTGCACTTGCGTACACGTCGCGTGTATATAATGTGTTGTGCACTGGACGAAGTGAATGTGTATAAACTCCCAGCATTAAGGGGTGTATCCACCTCTCTCGTCCATAGCATAAGTATGCTGTGTTTGTTGTGTGTGTGTGTGTGCGCGCGCGCGTTTGAGCAGCGCGTTCGTCGACGCAGAGTGACGAGTGGAATACATACGCATACTCGCCTCACATCCAGCACACAGTATACAGAAAAAGGGTCGTTTTGTGCGATTGGGTTTCTGCGCAGTGTGCGTCTGTGTGTGTGTGTTCGTGTACGTTCACTCGTCTTGTTGGTATGTGCGCTCGCGCGAGTGCTCCGAGCGAATGTGCGCGCGCACCGAGAGCAGCAGCAGCAGCAGCAAGTCGACGTCTCTGTGTGGCCCTCGATGTGGACGGACGCAAAAGATGATGCGAGAAAGATGGCCGATATGCCCATTAAGCCTGACGTCGCGTCGACGTCGACGACAGCGACGACGGAGCTCACTTGCTTCGCTATATAGAGTCGATGTTTGTACATACAATCCGGTATATGTAACATGTATCAACGTACATGCACGTCTTTCGTGATGCTTCCATGTTGACGGCTCGCTGATATGGCAGCTGGGAGAGAAGGGACAAGTAGAACACACGCACACACGCGCACATACGCGGAGTGCCACAAAAGGACATTAATCAAAACGTCAGAGCAGCGAGCGCTGCTGAGAAACGTGTGCGTGCCATTTCCATGTTTCATTTCACGCACACGCACGCTACACCCGAATTGTGCGTGACGTCGTGCGTGCGTGCGAACGAGCGCGCACGGTTCGGTCGGTCTCTGTCTTCCGTGTGAGTGTGTGCGTTCGCGCACCACCCCGAAACCCGTCGTTTGAGTGACACATGAGAATGTGCCGAGTGAAATTATTGGATTGCTGCCGGATTGACGGCCATAATAATATATGGGCGACAGGCCAGCAGTGTGCAGTGTGCGGGCTGTGTGAGTGGGCCCGCACACATACGGACGACATACGGAATGTGTGCGTGTGCATGTGTGCGTGCGCGTACAGTTGCGACCAATTGCGGTTTGAATGATGGTTGGAATAGCGGGTTTGTCACATGAAATTCAAATGACCGATGTTTGTAACGAATTGATGCGCATTCTATCTGAATGTGGAATTTACATATTTTTGAACGTTCTACATACCTATTGGTAATATTGTTTTCTTCGATATCAGCACTTGATGTAATGTTATGTTTTCAAACATTGTTTAAATTATTCGCAGTTAGGTCATAAAACATATGTTCACTCACTTGGTAAATGCCAAGTGTTGCGCCACAGACAAGGTTACCATTACGTAAGGAGCCTAAAATATGATTGCTTTACTTACCACAAACAAACTTAGTTAATTAATGCAGATACAATTTCCAAACCTTTTCTTGATAAGAACCAGGTGGGAGTGTATTTTATGCAAAACGGTCAAGATTAAGCGACTATTTAGGGTTTAATTCCCTATCTTCAGATTATCCGCTCTGCACCTGATGTACAGCATGAATCAATCGCTGGATTTTATACGTTCATGTTTGAAATTATTTAAAATTGTTCAACAAGTTGTTCATATTATGTGTACAACCTTGCGCTTGCCGTTTTTGTATATCTGTCTCTAAGGGTCGTTCTGATTGACGCAAAATGATAAAAATCGACATGAAGTAGTCTTGGGTATCTGTAAACATATTGACATCAAAACATAGGTCCTTATAAGTTTGCATAACGAACTTATGCTCGATTGAACATGTCCGCATTCAAGATAAATTGTCGTAATTTGCGGGAATTTATGTTTTTCTTCTTCGAATCTAAGTATGACCAGTAAGGCTGAGGCTCATCGATGCGCTCAAATACTTACGTTGAGTCTGCTCTTGATGATACAAATCGTGTCGCGAGTAAATTCAACGGTAGGTCTTTTGAAGGGACCAGGCGTGTATGGTGTTTTATTAACAGCTGAGGTCATCTCAAATCAACGATCTCTAGCAATGGTCAGAATATTTAATAAGAAATATGTAGCCGTTTCTCTATAATAAATCCTGAAAGTTTAACAAAAACCGGCCTAATAAATATAATATTCGTTCGACCAAGTTAGCTAAATTGTACACAAATCTTTATTCTTCAAATGAACTAGGTGTAATCTTGTGTGCTAATGACAGTTGGTAGAAAATCCATTACAAATATGCTGATATTTTCCGAAAGAAGATTATTTTTGTAAATTGTGCTCCGTTGGCACACAATTTTAGGCGATCAACTGTACTCATCGTTCTGCGGAACCGCGCTGGCGATGAGGGACGTGATCCATTCACCACATTCAAACACATCACAAACGCGTGTGCACGCATCTCCCAATTCCAAGGGTCTAAGCGCGCGCTATTATCTAAGTGTATAACGAACGCGCACGCACACACACAACGACCAACGACGCACCACCACCACCACCACCATCACCACACAAAATGTATTCAATCAACGCGTGTAAAATGCCATGCTGCGTTTTTCGTTGATCGCTCTCGCACGCTGCTCTTGCGCGCCCATAAATAATGGCATTGAGCCGATAATCATGATATATATTTGTTGTGCGTATGTATTATATGTGTTTTTTCTCTTACACACACACGCACACAAGCGCAAGCGCTCGCCTGTGTGTAGATAAATATGTCAATTCACGTTCGTTCGGCCCATTAATCAAATGCACACCACAACCGACACAACCGACCGACTAACGTTGATCTCGCACAAAGAAGTCGCCCGGATGTGTCGCATCGATTTAATTTCAATTCGTCTCCTCCCTCCTCCCATTCCCATCTCTCTTCCGCAGTGAGCTGACCAGTCCGCGGTGTCCGTCGCGCGGCTCCTCCGCCAGCGGCCAGCGCAGTCCGTCCGCCGACTCCAACTACTCCAGCCACAATTCGACCAGCGCCCCGGCAGCCGGCGGAGCTCCAGGCTCCAACAACGCCAACGCCAACAGCCACTCGTCCAACCCGCACAATCCGATGGCCACCTCGCCGCTCGGCCAGCTCTCCCAGCTGGCCGCTCTGTCCGGTGGCGGCGGCGGCCTGCCTCAAATGCCTACCCCCGACGCAGCCGCCGTGGCAGCCGCAGCTGGCCTACTTCCGCCCGGCGCCCAATCAGCGGCGATGGCCGCCTATCTGAACGCAGCCGCTGTTGCCGCCCAGCAAGGCCGCCTTCTCGGTCTGGGCGCCAATCACCTGCAATCGATAGCCGCACTGGCGAGCAGCGGCCGCAGCGTGTCGCCGCAATCGATGCACCAACACCTCCAGCAGCAGCAGCAGCATCTCAACGTGCAGCAGCATCTGCAGAACACAATGATGCCGCCCCTATCGTCGCCCATGGACAGCGAATCGTCCGTCATCGATTTCAGC
>JANTBZ010049914.1:0-10543 GCA_024741255.1 Exechia fusca | reverse complement strand
CCGAGTCTAGTTCAACAGACTCGAGCCTCGAACTCACAATAGTCGCAGCGTCGACACCCACACATCCAAACCCGATCTATCAGTTAGACCGTTCTCCGGGTGCCGCCAGAAGGCAACTCCTTGCGTCAAACAAACCGAATAACATTATGGAGAACTTCGACAACGATGACTTCAAGGAGTACATCCCCACGTTCAGTGGGAAGACCAGCGAAGCCGAAAATTTCATCAGGCTCGTTGATTCAATGTATAACCCATTAACCGCCGAAGGGAAAGCGACCACGTTTCCACTGCACACAGGTAAACAAAAGTTACTACAAAAGCATTGTCCAGTTTGCCAATACGCTATAAAGAGTATTTTCAAGTATGAGCTGGCTCGGATAGCTTTGGCTAATTACATGCGGAGAGAAGTGAAATGAAGTGAAGTGAAGAATTTATTGAAATGTGAGGACATTTTAGAGCTAAGAAGATCCGCCTTGCAAGTGAAATCGAACATTATAACGACATCATCCAGTGATTTCGAGAAGCCTGGAGAATGCCTTCCATTGAGAGCTCGCCTCTGAGATTCTGTGTTTGTGTTGAGATTCTACGGATCATCGTATGATCAGACTCGGATAGTCTGAGTCATTACATTTTTGGTGTCAAAAGTGAAATCTCTCGTCGTACTAGGCCCGAAGTACCGAGAGTTATTGAACCCCGCTCTAGATACAATTGAAATTCAGTGAAGTGCAAGTGAAGTTTTCGAAGCTCAAATGCATTGACACGTTCAGTAGAAATCTGAACGCTGAAGGTCAAGCAGAATTGATGCACAGTTTAAGTTACAAACTAACTGGCGCCGCCAGCTCGCTTCGCTCCGAGGGAACATGGGATAACTGGGAGCAATTGTCCAACCAGCTCCGAGAAAGGTTCTCACCTGCTATCTCAATCAAGGAAGCCGAGGCACGTCTCTCGAAAAGGTGCGCAAGTTCGCGGATAGTGTTGTGTGTCCAGCGCTCTCGCTGTTCACACATACGAAAGTATAATTAAAACACATACAGCTTACACCATTATTACTCACACACAACCACATCTCGCAATCTATACGAGCCAGATGTGAACCGATCTCCGGACGGCACATTTTAACTGCTTTAGTTTCTAGAAATGATTGGAATATTCTATGCGTGACACAACGATCTGGGTATCGTTGGGTCACCCATAAAATAGACCAACGCACATCGACATTTACGACCCTAAGTACACGCACGCATATTACATCTCACGCACATATTCACACGATCACACAATCTTGACACGCACATGTGGCATTTCTAGTCACACGTCACAAACACAGTTTTCGAAGTTTCTTGTCACATATTCTGTAGAGGATAGTTTCATCCATTACATTTTGGTGTCAGAAGTGAAACATCTCGTCGTGCTAGGCATCGTGCCCGAAGCACCGAGAGTGAGTGACCCCCGCGAGTTAATAGTGAAGTTAACACAAAACACAAAACACATGAAGAAAAAAAGAGAGAGAGAGAAGAACGTGTTCACATACATACGAACACAACGTAGTTGATCGTGATTAGTAAGGGAAAGGGATTTTTTTTAATCCTGAGCCACATGAGACTACGCAGCGCCGGGTTCGTTTCATCAGACTCGAGCGGCAGCGATACGATCATCGCAACCTCAACCCCAAAACACCCGATTCGAACCATCAGCTTGATCGATCACCGGGTGGGGCCAGAAGGTGGATTTTCACGCCCAATCTTGAGAATTCAACTCAAATCATGGCCAATTTCAACAACACAGAGTTCATCGAATTCATCCCATCTTTCAATGGTGAACCATCAGAGTTTAATCACTTTAAGGTGTGCGTTGACACGTACAATAGCGAGCTTAACGACGAAGGAAAAAGGGTACTATTGGGGAAGCTAGCTTACCGATTGAAAGGTGTAGCCCAGTTTACGGGGAGCAAACACCGTGGCGTAGTTGGACAGATCTGTCCAACTGTCTTCAGAAAAGATTTGCACCGGCCATCACAATTGCTGAAGCCAATGCAAAATTGAACCAAATGAAACAGGCCGAAAGTGAAGATGTGCGAACATTCTCAATTAGGCTGAAGGATGCTCACCGCGTCGTTGTCAAGGCTATCAAAGCACGATACAATAGCGAAGACACTAGAAGAGACTTGTTAGAACAAGCGGAGCATGATTCTATCAAAGCCTTCAAGAATGGTCTCAAAGGATCGTTGCGCATAGTCATCCGATGCATGGCCAACCCCACACTGGAAGAAGCCATCACAGCCGCAATCAGGGACGAGCGCGACTCAGCCCCAGCACGATCGTCCGACCAACGCGAATGCAATTTTTGCAACAAGGTCGGGCATTCCGAGAAGGATTGCCACGCAAAAAAACGCGCCAGTGAAAACCTGCAGAAAATAAAAACTGAGGTAGCCACGCCAGCTGTCCACACAAGATCAGACGTAACTTGCTATCTTTGCAAGGAACCAGGGCATATCGCAACAAATTGCCCGAAACGTTCTAGGAACCCTTTTTCCAACAACACAAGGCGAATGAACTTAGCCACTGTACCCAAGTTCAATTATGTGCCAAAAAACTGGCAATCCCCTCCGTCCGGGCACTAAGCAATAGACACGGAGGGGCAACAGACAAAACACGAACGACGAAAGTTCTAGCAGTACAGAACTTCGCGACACAAAACGGCGGCTCGATTCCCAGGGTAACCGTAAGCTGTTCATTCGCCAAACACAACGGGTTCGCATCATTCCTAATTGACACGGGCGCCGATGTGTCAATCATAAAACACTCATCCATAGACCCTAAGACACCCATTCTCGATTCAGCCAACACAACTATTTTCGGAATTTCATCCATGCCCGTAACTACACTGGGTGCGGCCATTCTAGAAATAGAAATCGAGGGAGAAACGTTCGCCCACCTTTTTCAGGTCGTCAACGAAGATTTTTGCATAAGGGATGACGCCATTTTGGGGGCTGACTTCTTTAGACAATTCAACGCTGAACTCAATTTTGAGACCGGCACAATGAAGCTGAAAAAATCAAAAAAATCAGGCTCCAACGCAGCACAAACAAACCAGGAACATATCAAATTCTCGCTACCACACACCAATTGGTACAACGAGTTCAAAGAGTCTTTTGAACACGAGAAGCAATTTCGCACCGTGAGTCTCTGCGCTGAGAATATTCGGGTTTTGTTCAATCATAAGGAGATCGAATCCCGTTTGTGCGACAACCCCAAGAAAGGCGAAATCAACTGTATGGTACTAGAATTTCTCAGTTGGCGAGAACTCGAGCGTATCAGGGTGGATAGTGCTTTCGAAAGGTTCGTCGAAGTCCTAGACAATGAAGCGAAACTGCCGATGGATAATAGTATAGCTAGACTTTTCGACACCCGCTGCTCGTTTCGTACAGAGTGCGAGAGCTGTGGCTACACAACAATCGAAAGAGAGGACTCTTTTGGGATCGACATGCCACAGAACGCGAGTGACGTTCCCAACGAACTCTCCACAATGTTCAAAGAAAAATCAGCATACGACGCAAATTGCTCTAAATGCGACCGTTTCACGTTACGCGAAAGCTCGACAGTCGATATCGCACCAACAATTTTGCGTCTATACACGACATCATCCGCAAACAACAAATTTCGAGTGGAACTGCCGCTCACCAAAGGAGGGCTCGCCTCTTACGAGTTAATAGAAGCAAGCAATCCCTCAGAGAATGAACCATCAATACTGCTGTTCAGCAGAGCAGAAAGCATCACCCCCGAGAACGAAATCGAGAACCATAACACATGCCAGGAGGAGTTCAGAACTCTTGAACCGTTAGTAATTCCGGCACGATCCGAATGCACCATTCCGATCGAGATTGTGTCCGATTCAGCCCAGGTCTGCCTGTCTAGGACTTGCAAGAACGGCCTCTTGATAGGAAATTGTGTAATACTCCCAAAGAATGGCGTTGCGCCAATAAAGGTTATCAACGCAACCACCGACCATATTTCATGCGATGAATTGGATCTAGACATCCAACCGCTGAGCGATTTCTCCATCCTCGCGTGTGAAGGAATGGAGATAGATAGCCAACACCTGAGCGATCTGTCTATACTGATGGACGCAAACCCAGGAGAGTACGAAGAACGAAAAGAGAGGGTCTTGAAGATGATAAAAACAGAACACATGAGCAATGAAGAATCCGATTCGATATTCGGAATACTTAACGACTTCACCGATCTGTTTCATCTGAAGGGCGAAACTCTGTCATTTTGTGACGCAGTCACGCACAAGATTCCTGTTCCGCCAGGAATACCGCCAACAAATGTGCGGCCGTACAGGCTACCCATGTCACAAAGAGACGAAATACAAGCCCAGATAGACAAAATGCTAGCTGAAGGTATCATTCGCCCTAGCAAAAGTCCGTACAACGCCCCCCTTCTTATCGTCCCTAAGAAGTCCACTGACGGAACTAAGAAGTGGCGAGTCGTAGTTGATTTCCGAAAATTGAATGAAGTCACTCCAGGCGAAAGTTTTCCATTGCCAAACATGACGGATATCCTGGACCAATTGGGTAATTCCAAGTATTTCTCTGTGATGGATTTAGCTAGCGGATACCATCAAGTGTTGATGGATCCAGCTGATCGCGAGAAAACCGCATTCAGTACCGGCCACAACCACTACGAATGGAACCGCATGCCAATGGGATTAAAGTCAGCTGGTCACACCTTTCAGCGATTGATGAACAACGTTCTGACTGGACTGAATGGAATTGATTGTTTCGTGTATCTCGACGACCTCGTGATATACGCCGGATCGTTAGACGAACACAACAAAAAACTCACGCGGGTGTTTAACAGACTTCGGGAATACAACCTCAAACTACAACCAGATAAGTGTTGTTTTTTGAGCCGCGAGGTCATCTATCTCGGACATTCTATCACGGCAGCCGGCATCAAACCCAACCCGGATAGACTGCGACCCATACGCGAGTTTCCATCTCCAAGGAACGCCAAAGGGATCAAATCATTCCTTGGAATGGTCGGCCACTACCGAAGGTTTATACCAAACTTCGCCAACATCGCCAAACCACTGACGAAGCTTTTAAAAAAGGAAGCTCGTTTTGTTTGGTGCGAGGCAGCGCAATCAGCATTCGAGCTACTGAGAGATTCGATCTGCGAACCCCCAATCCTGCAATATCCGCAGTTCGACAAAACATTCATCATAACGACGGATGCATCAGGCACTGCAATATCCGCAATTTTGTCACAGGGAGAACCCGGAGCTGACCTGCCAATTGCATTCGCAAGCAGAACCCTGAAAGACGCCGAGACCCGCTATCCAGCGGTCGAACTCGAAGTTTTGGCCATCGTATGGGGAATCGAATATTTTCGACCCTACGTATACGGCACGCACTTCAAGATTCTCACAGACCACAAACCGCTGTGTTATGTCATGAACGTCAAGGAACCTAGTAGCAGACTGATGAGATGGAAAATCAGACTGTCTGCCTATGATTTCGAGGTCATTCACAAACCAGGAAAATCGAACCACGTAGCAGATTGTCTGAGTCGATACACAAAAGCAGAGGTCATGGCAATAACACGCCAACAAGCAAGAAAATCAATAGATGTTCCCGACGACCCGATTACGGACATACCCGTGCCACGAATGATAGAATCCAGCGACAAAAATTTGCTCACCCTCTATCCGATTCAAGTAAAATTCGAATCTATAGACAGCAACGGCTCAACAGAAATCACTCGAGCGAAAGATATTATTCTGGTCCGCACACCCACATCAGAATACGATCAAAGTTTGATTCGATTGAAAGAATATCTATCGACCCACAACATTACGAAAGTACATGTCGAAAAAAAGAACATATACGGATCAAAACGCGGATTCTCTGAATTCAAAGCTCTGTGGAAATCAATAGTCGGATCACAAGCTAATTGCCTGATTTTCCACTCAGACGTAACTCATGTGACCGACCGTAATTTGATTTCCGAAATTCTGCGCGATTTTCACCATTCGCCTATCGGCGGGCACCAAGGCGTAAAAAAGACATTACATCGAATAAAACAATTTTACGTGTGGGATGGCATGACAGACGACGTGAAAAAAGTGATCCACCAGTGCGAGTGCTGCAACAAAAACAAACATAAGTTAGCAACACGCATGCCCATGCAAATAACCACGACAGCTAAAAAACCGTTCGAACGCATAGCTTTGGACGTCGTAGGCCCACTACCGGAATCGCCAGACGGGTTCAAGTACCTCTTGACATTTCAAGACGATTTGTCAAAATTTGTCGGCGCAATTCCAATAGAGAATCAAGAAGCAAACACAGTCGCGAAGGAATTCGTAAAAAACGTTGTGCTTCGTTTCGGCACCCCACAAGCCATACTCACGGATCAAGGATCGAACTTTTTGTCAGATCTGTTCAAAAGAGTTTGCAAAATTTTGAGAATAAAAAAACTCACCTCTACCGCTTACCATCCGCAAACCAATGGGAGTCTTGAGCGAGCGCACAGAACTATGAAGGAACATTTGCGTTCGTTCGTCAACAAAAACCTCAACGATTGGCCAACCATGATTGATTTCGGCGTCTTCTCCATGAATACTTCGGTGAGCGCAGCGACCAATTACACACCATTTGAAATCTTGTACGGTTTCAAGTGTGATTTGCCCAGCACGTTCAAACGTGCTGCAGAACCCGTATACAATTACGACGACTATGTAGCCGAATTTCGTTATCGTCTCCAAAAAACATACGAAATTGCAAACCAAAACCAAGTAATCGCTAAGACTGTATCCAAGAAATACTACGATCGTTTAGTCAGACCAGTCAGATTCGCCGTAGGCGATTACGTGTACTTGAAGAGCGAGAGCCAGAAGGGCGAAGGTCGAAAGCTACAACCAATTTTCGAGGGGCCATTTGAGGTTGTCGGCATCAATTCCGACGTGAACGCAGAAATTCTGATAGGTCGAAAAAATGTCACTGTACATAGCAATCGTTTGAAGCTAGCCCCAGAACCCTCTACCAATTAACTCGTAACTGACGAACGATGTTATTTTTCCGTTCACAGTGAAATCGTACGTGATCTGGGTGTTCGTCATAATGTACGCACACAGAACCACGGCCCACGACGTTGATGGATACGTCGTCCGAGACATAAGCAACAATTCGGGTCTGTATGTAGAAGAAGTAGCAAAAATTCGCCTCTACCACAGAGAATGGAAATTAGTAACGTACGTCAATATGACGGAATATCAAGGAGAGTTTAACAACATAAAGAAGGCAATAGAATCCGTAACTAGTCGTTGCAAAGATTTCGAAAGAGAATTGGCCAAAATTCCACTGTGCCCCCTGTGCAGCAAGGGTCTGTGGTGCGACACAATCCTTTATCAGATCACGGGGCTGATGTCGGACATCGAAGAGAACGATGCGAAATGGTGGGTTCGGACGACACGCAGATCCAAGCGTGGATTAATCAATGCAGTCGGACTTTTAAGCAGCCAACTCTTCGGCACGCTCTCACAGGAAGACGCTACCGATTACTTAGCTCGGTTCGAGAGAATTAATAAGGATAACAAACAGAGAGACGAAATAGTGAACGCGCAAACGTCATTACTAGAATCCGCGATAAAATTTATAAACAATAGTGCCGTTAGCAACGATCAGAGGTTTGCTAGAATTGCGAAACAATTTGATGAAATTTTTCTAGACGTCGGTCACGTGAGAAACATCGCCGCAAAGTACGGCGCCTTCGAAAAGGATCGTCTGCACGAGATCCGCTCGTCTATTCATGACATCACTTTCGAATTACTAGTAACAATGACACGTTTCGGCATTAAACAACGAAAATTTTTGAACGCACTCTCTCTGGGTCAAAGAACCAACAACAGTCCTCTGTTAATTGCTCCAGCCGCCTTCGTAGCCGAACTCTACCGCATCCGAGAAGCGATCGCACCAGAAGATCTAGACTTGCCACTCCCAATATCCGTCGAGAATCTCGCACAGTACTATCACATGTCTATGCCAGAAGTCCGTATTGTCAAAAACCAGCTAATTATTAGTTTCTCGATTCCGCTAGTGAACACCAAGCAATTTACATTGTATAAAGTAACGAGCTTGCCATTTGAAGTCAGCAAACAACTATTCGGTTTCATTATTCCGACCCATGAATTCGTAGCTTTAGATAGATTGAACGAAAAATACGTATATTTGTCCAATGAAGAACTGAAACAATGCCACCATTTCGACGACTATTCGTTAGCCTGTCAACTAACAAACCCGATCATGAACGCACAGCACATAAATTTGTGCGAGGTCGATATTATCAAGAAAGTGGACACATCAACTGTTTGTAACCCAAGGTTCACCAACTTGACCCAAGAAATGTGGATCAAATTACGTAGCCCCAACTCATGGATTTACGTACTCCCAGCATCAACTCACATTTACATCAATTGCTTGAACCAAGTAACCAACAAACATCTAAAGGGAGTAGGAATAATTACTATCAATGAAGACTGCCAGATTAAGAGCGACAATGTCATCATTTCGGGATACAAAGTCTCTGAATCCCATGTAAAACAAGTCTCATTGCCAATCATCAACCCCCATTTCTCGGACCTCCCGATGAAAACCCTATTGACCGAAGAAATCGAGAATATACCAACAGTACGAAACCCACACATTATCGAATTCGGGAAAAACTCGGAGCTCCGCGATTTGAGTATCAGCCTCAACCGCATCAAGCAACTCCGAATTACCCGCCTGCAGAACCAATCCCCGATTATCCCTACTTTAACAAACTATATAGTTATAAGTTTTTTCTGTATTTCCTTTATAATCACGATATTTTTCACCCAAAAAAAGGTACGAGAACACATTAAAACGACACAACGACGGAACGAGAAGGTTTTGGAAGTCGAAACCAGCGTTTAATCCAGAACAATTTCCCCAACAACCAGCACCGACGAGAAGTCGCACCCATTCACAAAATAATCCAAACATTGTTGGAAATTCACTAGTTAACAGACATGTAAACTACCACTTTTTCGGCGCGCATAAGCATCTTCTATGCATGAGTTGGTACGTTTATAATGTCTGGTAACACATTTTGCACCACGATACACATACACGTACATTATAAGCACGTTTGCATGTTTTACTTTTTATATTTTTATATTTCTGCACTACTATCTCGCTTATAATTCGTTATATTTTCAATACCTCACATTGATTTTTGCATCTTATCTAATAAGCATTGTTTTCCCGTGTTTTCACCCCTATGATTCTTATATGCTATACATACGTTGTCATTTTCGCAATAATTTAGTACCTATACTACCCACATACAACACTATACAACGTAGAAGACCGACTCAAGTAAAACCCTTCCACTCGACGCAATCGCACGCAACAGCGACATGCCAAATCCCGCCGTCTCGAGCCGACTTCACACAGCAGCCGACCGGTCACACATCAATACTTCACACCATGCAATACAAGACCGAAACCCTTTCGTACGACACAATCGCACGCAATATCGACAAACCAAATCCCGCCGTCCCGAGCCGACTTCACGCAGCAGCCGACCGGTCACTCATCAGTATTCCGCAAACGGTCGCAACGTCACCACATCGCTTCCTCGCCTTTCAACGCATCAAGACGAAGGAGTTCCCAGAAGATCCGCGCTTGCCAAATTTCGCCCACTTCACGACTCGGGACATCACCGAAGAGGACGCAGGAGCAGCCGCCCCAACCATAAGGCCTCCAAACGCACCATACGCGCAGCTGGCGAAGCTGCTGGACGAGAGCAAGACGATCTGTGCGAACAGCGTGAAGAAGCACCAGCCGCTGAGCGCCGAGGAGATGCGTATTCGGGATCAGATTCTGGCGCAGTATTCGCAGGTCGAGATGGACGAGTACGACGAGGACGACGATGGCGAACCGCCACCGGCGACCGCGGCAGCTCTGGCGGCCGCAAAGGCCACCGCCGCCGGTGGACTGATCGCCGGATTGGTCGAACTGGGCTTGGAGAATGGCGCCGAGGTGCCGGGCGTGCCGGGCGTCGTGGCTTACGATCCGATGACGGACAGGAACACGAACAAGGAGGATGTGGCGCAGCTGGCGAAGGAGCGGCGGAAGCAGGCGCGAGCGGACAGCAAGGCGAAGAAGGACAAGGATAAGGATGATCTTGAGAACAGCACACCATCTTCGAGCCCGGTCGTACGGTAATACTTAGATATTTTATAATCTATATTTTTGAATTGTATAACGAAATCGTAACATTACATGAAAACAACGTACGACAATCCACTTAGAAAATTCTCCAATTTAAGTTCAAATTGTAGAATTTTCTTAATTTGAGGACGGAGGTGTTGTGTGTCCAGCGCTCTCGCTGTTCACACATACGACATTATGATTAGAAACATTTCTTACACCATTGTATCACACACACAACCACATCTCGCAATCTATATGCGAACCAGATGTGAACCGATCTCCGGACGGCACATTTTTAAC
>JANTBZ010049903.1:0-10549 GCA_024741255.1 Exechia fusca | reverse complement strand
AGTCATTCAAAGTTGACCAAAGCGAGAAATAGGGTCTATTTAGACCCCAACGGCGGATGAGAGTTAACATACTTAGAATTATCCGATTAAAGTAAAATATGCTCCGTTTTGTTTGTTCATTGGTCTACTTTCAGTTTGATAATTCAATATGCCTTTATCTAGATAGTCATTGGCCCTGTTGGTACAAAATTCGGACAGTGCATTCTTAGAAGACGTTTCTTGGTTCTGATAGAAAAAATTGTTCATGAATCTAAAATTATTTTGGTCGTCAAGTGTCAGGTCCGAACTACGCGTTATCGTTCTTCTAGACGACAGAAAGACGGGCGTTTTCGATGTAATTTGTCTGTTGTCTGAAATTTGAGGGTTTAAAAAAAATAATGTTTCCCACTCCGAACGGCTCTAATTCGGCGAGATCGACGAAGAAAAATGCTTTCATCCGCATACGTTTTTCATCACTGGAACATATTTAGAATTTATCAATGATGATTCCAAATGCATCGTCATTGGTCAAGTCGAAGATGATCATCGAATGTGAACAAAACACGTGCTCGTTGTCAAACGCACAATTATGTTATCACAGTCTTACGTCAAATCTCCACAACAAATACACCAAACAAAGTCTGGCAACAAACACCAACCGCACAACATACCAAAAATAGACATCGCCACCCAAACACCGCACAAATAAAATGGGCCGCCTCGCCAGAGGCGCACGCTCGAAGTCTCTACACCGATCCGGATCCGAACACTCCACCGGAACTGCCCGACATCATCAGAACACAAAGCGGAAAGCCACACCAGGCACTCCGAAACAGGAAATTCACCGAAAGTCACGAAGCCACAGTCCAAAGCGAAGGGGTCACAGATCCTTGACTATCACTAAGCAACCCGAACCAAAAGCAGTCGAACCCGCCCTACAATTTTATGATGAGAAGCAAAGCCGGCAGAGCAGGCGCAGCACAGGTTTTATGTTACGAGAATACTATACAAACATATTCGTACACCCGCCAAATTAAGCGCGGTTGACCGCGCGGGTTCTTTTCCGCATTTGTTCGGACCAAGTAGCCAACGCACCGATGAACGCGGGCTCGGCTCGGCACGAAGCGTTGTCGGATGCAAAAGTGTGTGGGTGTGAGTTTGGTAGAGAGCGGGCATGCCGACGATCGTGCAAATGTCGGCGATCGTGCATATGCGATCGGTGCACAAACACACCACATGCAGTTGATTTCAATATGAAGTTACCAAGAAACATGCTGGACTTTGGAGCTGAATCTTATATTATATCAGGGAGATCTATCTGTGTTAAATAACTCTGCAAATTGTCATATATGTGGCCAACGTAGTTTCCGAATGACTGGCATTTGAACAATACAACGCTGCAATATATATTTTTTTCATTTAGCCAGGATCAATCTCGATTATTTGATTCTTATTATCCGCCGTTTAAATCCCACGGCCTTTCTCATAAAATCATGTTTACCCACATTAAACATGATTTTATGACTGTTAGAGAAACTGTTATAAATAAAACATGTTGGTAACTTCATATTGCTGCGTTATATATGGACGTTTACTTGTTCGAAGGCCAATCATCAGGAAACAACGCTGGCCACACATAGAAATATTTGCAGAGTTATTAAAGGCAGACAGATCTCCCTGATAAAAAAGATTCAGGTAATTTGGAGCACCCAGATCTTTGAAAATAAGCTCAATATTCAGCATGTTTCTTGATAACTTCACATTGAATCCTACTGTACATACATCATCAACTGTTGTGGCTCGTTGCACTTTATAGAGGCACTAGAGCGCTCGAGCGGCGCTTCGAAGCGATTACTGCTAAATTGCTGATCGCACGAATATGTTGTATGTTTATCGCGCGTGCGCGGCAGAGCGACACACACACACACCCGACACGTTAGCTAGATACTCTGCCGCGATGCGCTCGTTTACACTTCCTACTACGGAGCTGCCTATGGAAGCGAAGCATGGCGTATATGCTTATGACTGCGATATAAACATAAGCATATAATCGAGTGCAATTTTGATTCTGACTGGCCCGTTCGTGTCCGCCGTGTGTGTGCTCGTCGAAAGTACACCGATTGCCGTTATGCTGAGATGCTAACATTGTTCGGATACGAGCGTTATCACCATTATATTCGCAATGCATGTTCGTAAAAACGTGCAGTCGAACGTGGCGAATGTTTGCATTCAGTGAAATGCTGTACATCAGTCTAGTAGATGAGCAGCAATTCAGTGCATCAGCGCGCGTGCTTACCACAAGTGTGTGTGCTATTACTCGCAGTTTAGTGTTAATTGGATTGGTCTTCGCGTACGCGAGTGTGAAACTAGCGTGCGCAGGCTCGTAAGCCTATCATCATGCCATATGTACATAAACTGCGCTCCGATATCTGCGCGTATAAGTAGAGAAATCATAAACGTTCACGAGCACCCGCAAAATTTATGTGAGTCGTTGTTGCGCGCCACTACGCGTTCATATGTGTGTGTGTAGCACCTGGGCAGTCGGTGCGAGCAGGCATTGTACTTAATTGAGATGCACCATGAACATGTAGCGCGCTTGCGATATTTTATTATGATTGCCGTATAGTTAGAGGTGCATAGACCAGCAGTGCGCGAATGGGGCGCGCGGTGCACTGGATTTTTAGCGGTTCGCCGAGAGATGTGCGCGATTAGTCGCACGAGTGCAACCGTTCAGTGTGCACGCGTTCTCCAAGGCATTCGCTTCGCCGATCGTTACGCGTCTGCAAAAGTGATTGTTTGTGTTTTGCAGTGCAAAATCGTGTGTCATTATGCTTATCAGCTGTATCGCTCCGGAGGCGCTCGCCGAAGGTATTCGAACGAAATCAATAGTGTACACTAATTCAACAATTAGTCATTCGATCCGCGGTGAAATTCAAACCGCCGTCGTGCAATGACGCAATTGCCAACCAAATACATACCTGCCGTAGTCGTGATAATTAATTGGATTTGTGGAGCGAACAAAAACGCCACACCCGTCGACGGCGAGGAGCGTGCACAATTTCACAAATGCACTTTCGACGCACAAACAAATAGCGTGTGAAAGCGAGCGCGCGAGTTGCGCGGCGCACGCGGTCATAGAAAAACGTAATACGGTCGTTCCAGCGAAAAGCATATACCAGTTGTATGCATATTAAACCACAAAACCGCGATATAGAGCTGTATCACAGCCCTTAAAATGTTCTAATTCCGTTAGAGAAGGCTATCAATTTAATATTTTAATAAGACATGTTTGGTTGATAGAAACAACCATTTGCGGACATCGTTTTTGGACTCCTTGTATCAACGGCAAACAAATAAATATCATGATTGTTTCGTGTCTAATGTCATTCTAGACAAACCCTATCATGAATTTCAAGTCATAACAAATTCAGGGCCTGAGAAATGCGGACAAAGTTTATATATGGGACCTGCATCCCCTGAATACATATTTGAATGGATTTTTGACATTATTGTGCTCTGTTCTCCGAATAATACGTTTTATTTGCCCAAAATAGTTATCTGTAATGATATCTTGTTGACTTTTTTATGTTTTACATTTCTCATTTTCATTTGTAAGGAGTGCAGCTGAAAAAGCGCATAACTTTATAACTCTATAACTTATGAACATGTGCAGCAATTTTTAAAAATTAAACGGAATATTGAAGTTCATTCATTATATGATTTTTTTTTTATTAGGCAGAACAAAAACATTCGATTTTGTCAAAGGTATCAAGCTTTCCGCGATACCGCGATTTTTTGTTAAAAATCAATCAAGTTTTAAACCGATGTTTCCTGATAGAGACAAAATTTATTAAACGGCATTGTTGTTGCATTTATTATTGTTTGTGATTGTAACACGTGCGTTTACGACGTCTTGCTTGACATCAGCTTTTCGCTATTTACATTTTCGAATGACTTTTCATGCAACAACAATTCCGTGTAATTGTTATTATCCCTTTCAGTAAACGAAGTAGTACTGAGTTGTCGATAGTCAGGGTGTTAAACAGTACAAATCAGTCAAATACACCATCAGTACCAAGGAAATGAGTCAACAAGTAACAAAGTACATTTGATAGAGATGTCTAATTGCTAGCGCCGAGTTCACAAGACAATACCATGCTTCATCTCAATAAGTTTTTGTGGCGATAGGCCAAGTATTTTCTGAACAAGGTCCCGTTGTCGTATTCTATGCAGTTTTAATCGGAAATATTAGCCGGAAATATTTCTTGTTAAAATTGAACTAAAACCGGCTATGACGCAAATTCGCAAAATATTTTGTATTTCCTCTATGTACTATTTCGTCATGCATTGGGAAATGTTATCATTTTTTGCGAATTAGTGCCATAGCCCATTTTTCTCAAATTTATCCGGGTATATTTCCGGATAATATTTTCGACTAAAACTGCATAGAATACGACCACCGTTTTTGTATTTGAGGCTTCAAGATGACAGGGTTGAACTGAAAAGAGGCCCATCAAATTGGAATTGCATTCAGTTTAATCATGAATCTATCAATTGATAAAACTTTTGAATGAAAATATTTCATCGTTTCCCTGCAATTAACAAATACAAAATTGTGATTTCAAATGCATATGACTGGTACAGAGAGACGCTGCACAATATTGTTTTCGCGCAGTGCACAATCGTCGGCTGTGAGTGTTGTACGCGGTTTTGTTTGCGCGCACGCTGGCTCATCAGTCGCACATGTAGGCCACAGATTTCACTCGAGCTGGGCGATCCCAATCAACCATGCGCGCTATCAGTGCAGCACGCACGGACGCACAGGCTTTCCGCCGCGACGGCAGCGGCGACGACAATTTTGTCGGAATATCCGACTGATAAAAAGAGTGAGCGCGGGCTTATCCGATCCGCGATTCGAGACGCCATAAAAACTATGTCACCCACACCAACAGTGTAGAGGCCAAGTACAAGTGATTTACACACATATAATTGTGCACACGCCCAATCGCCACGCGCCGATCGGCTCGCCATGACGTCGCGTCGTCGCGAAGTACTTGACACAAGTCTAGCTGGCGCTAAACACAATAGACCAATCGCCATAAAATCGCGCGAGTAATGGTCGGGTAACACGGGTGTAGGTTAAAACACACACACTCACACATGTTATCGATATCTTGGAGAAATGTACTGCACACTTTGTACGTACGAACATAGTATCGGAATGTCTGATATCGCGCGCACGCGCACTTGCGTGCTATCGCGTGTCGATCATGTGTCATACACGCGTAATTATCTCGATGTTATTTATATTTAAGCGTGCCCGCAAGTAAGCTACTCGTTCTTATGTTTTTCAAGTGTATTTCGAGCGCTTCTATGCAAAAACCCATGACATGGTGTAATATGGTTTAAGACGTCCACTGATAAAAATAGACATCATACGTTAGTATTCACAAATATCCATAACATGCCACACGTGGCGTCGTTGATATCCATAAGGCAGTTTGATTCGCAGCTTAAGCGCACTCGCGCAACGCGAGTCTTTAGTTTGCGATCTATCATTTCTCGAATCAACGTCACGATAATACACATGGAACTGATTGGAACCGATTTCTTCGACGCACGCACGTAGGCCTGAAGCGCGTGATCGGTGTGGCGGACATCACGGACAACCGGAACATCTGGCGCATGCTGCTGGCCGAGTTTCTGGGCACGTTCCTGCTGGTCTCGATTGGCATCGGCAGCACGACCAGCTGCTTCACCGATGGCTATCAGCCGTCGATGACGCACATCGCGTTCACGTTCGGTCTGCTGGTGGCGACCATCGCTCAGGTTTGTGATCTACAACTAGTTATTATTATTGTATGGAAGAGTCATTGGTTTGTTAGACTAATATGGAGTGGATGCACTTTCGATCGGACCGTAGCTAAATTTTAAAATTTACATGAAATATAAAAGGGAGGAATATTCAGATTTTGATGCCCTTTGGAACAAATGTTAATATCGATTCACGCGATTACTTATAGGTGATTTGATTCCGTTAACGACACGGTACAACAAGGATTGAATAAAATGTAGAGCAATAATTCTCATCTTTATTTGTAAGGAAATGTAATGCCTATGTCTCATTGAGATACTCAAGTTTTTGTGTAACAAGAACATTTCCCTCAATCGGACACACCGCATTCGATAGATGAATTTGAGCATCGCAGAAAACATGATACCTTCCGAAGATTTTTGCAACACAAAAAAATGTTCCAAAATGTTATTTGTTCGAAATCAGCTGAGTGTTGAATTACGCAGGACCTCGAAAAGAAACTGTCCGATTGAGCGGACAGACTTTTTGGTACGACGTAAAAACATGCCTCAAGTTTCTCGTTCATAGCAGAATACCGTTTATTCGTACAGAAATACCGTGGGGAAGGAAATGGGATAACAAAAATGTTTTAGATTGTTTGAATAGGTTAAAAAATACCACCTCATCGGGTATTCCACTTAAAATGTCCGATTGAAGGAGCATCTACTCTACTATATCAATGGCTGAGATCCGTGGATTTCCTTTTACATTATTGTTAGATCAATATTGGACCGACTACCCGTAAGAAAGAGAAAGAGCGAAAGCATGTACATATGTTGATAACATGGTATAAGCTTGCTCGTTCCATATTAAAACTAACAAGCTAGATTGATTTGCATTTGCATGGAGTTTATTTAATATAGTTCCAGTTGTGTGAATTTCGCAATGAAACGAATACAAATGAATAGAGAAAATCGTAAAGATATCCTTTCATTTCGTCGGCAAATTCCAAGGACTATGAAGCGAGAAAGTCCTAAATCATTCTGTTGAGTAGTTCGAGTTTGGGAAATCGGTGTTCATATTCCAATCAACCTGTAGTGAAAATGTTCTGATATCATCATTATTGCCGTATTGGTCGCTTTCACGCGATTACTGAAAGTATCTTCGACCAAAACCAATAATAACAAATCGAATTCTCATGCGATCGGATCACGCGGCGAACGTGAATCGGTGGAGACCCTGACCTACCCAACCCACGACGATCTGCACGAGCAACATCAGCAGCAGCACCGCCACCAATGTTGTGCAATGCGTGCTCGAAGCCAGTATTTTTGCACTAGACCTGCGCAAATACAGACACACACACACGCACTCACCATCGAGTGCGGATTTGGGCTGGAGTCTGGGCTAGCACTCACACACATGCTGCCAAGTGTTTGCCAAACTTCATTGCTAATTACAATTGGCTGTGCGCTGTGCGGAGCGGACTGAAAAACCCGTACCTCGCCTTGTATGAGAGATTTGCGGTCTGCGAATGTGTGTGCGTGTAGGTTGCGGAGAGCCAGACACTTGTTATGTGAGTGTGTGTAGTGTGTGTATTGCTACACATACTATTGGCTGCGGTTGCGATCACGACATGTCATTCATTCATTACTCGGCTGTCGCCGCACCGCGGCGGTCACATTTGAGATGAAGAAAAAACTAACCGCAAACACCAACGTGCAGACACTGCGAATGTGCGACGGTTTTGGAAGTGCGCACATTGTTGACCCCCTACAATGAGCACGCACGCGCGCACACACATACATTGTCAAACACACACACACACACACATACGAACAGTGGATGGCAATATTGGGTTCCCAGGTCATATGCTCGAATTTAATATTCATTTGCACAGATCTATGTAGATGAAGAAGATAGAAATTTCCTTAATCGTTTTGTATTGTTCTGTATTTGAGTCGCCGACCAAGGCAATTTTTAGTCGCCAAAGAGTCGCCGACGGCCTTTGACTCGTGCCACTGTTTATCGGGAAGGAAATAATCCTCAAAGTTCAACATGTGTCTTGATCACTCCCTCATGTTCACAACTGTACATCTCACTTTTAATGGCATCTTTGCGAGTGTTTAGTAACACACCTCACGTGCTGCGAACGCGCTCACACGAATTCGGAATGAACCGAACAACCACACACGAACGCCCTCAAAACCGAACCGAAAATTGAGCACGATGACTTGGTCGCATGACATACTACTATACACACAAAAAGCACGCGCGCATGCCGCGCACAATACTATTGCATTATTATTATCTAATTATTTTCTTTTCGCTTGATCCGCGCGACGTGTGTTCGTGTGTGCGTAATAGTGTATAACGAGTAACAAGATACTCGCGGAGCAGTTCAAAGACAAACCACCACACCAGTTTGCGACGAAGAAGCTCGTCGTCGTCGCGGCCCGAAAAAATCTGAGTCATTCACTGCGCGACCCACTGCCGAGCGGATCTCTGATCTTTTCGCGCACACATTCGCGAAATGAGGCGGCACCGCACACCGCACAGATGGCGTGGAAAAGTGTTTTGCGCGTCGCGTCGCAACTCGCAACGCCCGATGCCTAATCTGCCAGTGCATTGTGTTTTATTGAACCATTATTTGTGCGAGAGTGTCTGTCTCAGTCGACCTACGCTCACTTATTACTATTACAAATTGCGTGCATATATGCTTTGTACTGCGCGCGTGCCCGCGACCCGACGGGCAGACGACGTGCGCGCGATAATCTCACACACTCACACGCAGCATAATGATCTTTCGCAGACAAGGTGACTCGATAGTTTTCGCCGTCACGTCGCCCCGTGTCTGCGTTGCCAATCCGCCCGGTCTTGTGTGCTGTGTATGTCCATGCGACTAATATACTTGCCAAATCGCATAATTGACGTGTACGATTCATTAATAACTGCGGCTGAGCGCGAGGCAGTTTGGCGGCGGGTAAGAATGGCCGTGCCATGCTCTGGGGCAGGTACCATAACATTCGACGGCGAATTTCGCGTACGCCCCACACACACAATGTTTGTGTCAGTGTCAGTGTGCGCCTGAGCGTGCAAATTGTTTTGAATGATAAATATAGACTTTACGTGTAGTCGCGTTATGCTGCGCTATGCTCTGTGTCTATATAGGATAGTAAAATAGTACGCAGTCATGATGCGACGAAGCCCCATATTCATTGAAGTCTTCGTCGCCGTGTTCGTATTGTAATATTTTGCGAAGCGAAAACCCGCTGCGTGATTGAATGATGATGAGATTATGATGATGATGGGCGCACACACTTTCACGTTCAACGGAAACCGAGATGCGCCTGCGCAAAAAACCCAACTAACATCGCGCATCGTAATCCGTGCAGATAATTGAATTGTGCGAAGCGATCTAGATTGCGTAATTATGCAATAATTATATTGCGCGTTGCCGAAAGCGAAAGTCCATTGAATGTTGATGAGGCGATAGGTGCGCCGATGTGTGTTACCGATATGCTGCTATTATATATATTGTTATTAAAATAAATCACCCGAAATGCTGATCTGTCCTAGATTATGATCTAAATGATTGTAAATGGTCTGGCGTGGTGCACGTTGCGACTTGGTTTATGGTCGCGTTGGTGGTGGTGGAACAGCCGCTGCATAATTCTAATGTTCCATTAACCTTTTGGCGAGTGAGCGCGTATGAGCACGCACATGTGCTCATATACCACTCCGGCCAACTGCACGCACCTTCACCGTCACCACCGCATCGTCGTCGAACCAGCGCAGCATAGCTCGCATGCGTGTTCCGAAAACGAACCACCGCGCGCAATCAAGTTGTGTGTGTGTTGAGCTCGCGCGCACGCGCTCAAGTTTAACGCTCACACGGGCGCGCGCACTCGAAGACAGACAGGCATACACGCACACACACAACCAGACCCGTAGCTACCATAGTGACTATGTTGGGTTAGATCATGTTTTCATCTAAAATAAATGGTGATATATGAATTGAAATATGACATAAATGTCTCAAAAAAAATATAGTGCTGGTACTTCGGGCCATCATGCATTGTGTTGAATTGCAAAGAATCTGCGTCTGTTTTAATTATTACGGAAGATATTCCAGTTAGATAGGTACTTGTACTTCTAACACAACTAGTTGACTTATACCATGCAAGAAATTCCACTTCTTTTACGTTTTTTACACCCAGCGTCAGGTCAAGTGTTACACATTTTGAATATGCCTTATTTCCCAAACTATCAAAGATAGCAATGTGAAAATTCAACAGAGCCTAGAGCATTTTATTGCTAGTAATAATACAAAAGCGTTTTGTCATACGTCGAATAGAAGTCCAGCATTAGACGATCGACTACAAACGTGTTCGAATAATGGAGTTGCACTGCAGTAGCAAATCGCAATAGGATATTGTTTGGGGCTCAAAGACCCTCAGAATGGTCGGAATGTTTATATCTCGTAACAATAAAACTTGAAGCGTTGGAATATGCGAAAAAGAAGTGAACAAATAAGTTACTACTATTGGCCCAATGAATTGAAAAGTGACGTGTAATACCCAAGGAAATGTATGGAAATTGCATTGAAAATGGCATAAAGGCTTTGAATTCTGTAAGACAGAGATCGGTGAATACTCAAAACAGAGTTAACATTGAGGCCGAACGAAATCCATGTCCTACGGTAGAGCAGAAGAAGTAGAGACTGCGAAGAGTAAAAGAGTTGCATTGTTTGATCGTCGGTGATGCGTTTTCAAA
>JANTBZ010049892.1:0-10550 GCA_024741255.1 Exechia fusca | reverse complement strand
GTGCTGCCCTATACGTTCCGTGTTGACTGCAGGTTTTGACGATTTTCACTCGCTTGTTTTCAAAATTAAGGCGCTGAACTTTTTGTGGCTTGTATGCCTTGATTATATGTTAACAATTTTCGATTTTCCGCCCCGATTCTCGATTTTTTACGATTTCACAAGCGATCTCAAATTTTCGTTTTTTACACTGAAATACACTAAAACAGTTCCATTTTAGCATTTCGTTTTTTCGCCATCGTACCAAACGATGAAGGACCGCATCTAACTGGGTTTTGACGATATGTCCATAACTTACTATCTCAGAGGCAACAAAAAATGTCCTGCGATAAGTAACCACCATGGAAGACTGTCCCAAATGTTGTCCGTTGTATTTCTGGTCACCCTGTCATAATTATCAAATTTTTTGGCCAACAGAATAAGTGGGGAGATTGCGATGCTGCTAGGTTTGTTGTACTGCTATGTGTGGACATAGTTGAATGTTTCTTCAGTTCCTCTTAAATGGATCCATATCCACAACATCCTAATTTGAAGTTCAAGATCAACATGATTTGTTCAAATTACCTTCAACAAGCATTTCTGAGTACTTTTCTGATTGAATCACTTCTGTTACACTAATAGTGAATAAGCGCGAATGCTATTCAATCATTTCGAGTATACCTATACCTATAAAATAATCCAAGTATACCTTATACCGTATTTCTCGAACAACGTCGCTAGTGCATTCGCAGAATAATCCTAATTGAATTGATGTGGATATCACGTTGTAAAGGCTTTATGCCATGTTATGTTCACATAGACAATTTGATGGCAACGTATAGATTCAAAACTGATGTCAATTTCATTCAACGTTATGCTAGAACATTCGCTGTTCAACTGAACATTCGCCAGACCGAACCAGCAAAAAATTATATCAATATTTGAATTATCTCCTTCTTTCAACAGCCGCCATCATCGCGTCATACTCCCAACCCACATACACCGGGACCACATCGCTGGCCGATGAAATGGCAACCGGCAACCACCACCACCACTCGATCTCCACGAATACCCAGCTGCACGGCTCCACCGCCATCGGCCAGTCGCCGTCGGCTCAGCGCACGATGCTGGCCATGAAGTGCGGCTACCTGCTGGACGAGGACAGCAGCCCCGATTCGGAGCGCCTCATGAGTCTGGGCGACGTGGACAGCGGCCACAGCACGGCTCACAGTCCCACGGACTTCAAGAGCATGTCGCCGCCGCCGCCCCCGTCGCAGGCGCCCACCGGCGATGGTGTCCATCCGATGGCGAAGGCACACCAATCGCCCAACTCAACGTCGACATCGTCGACGTCGCATTCGCCCACGTCGCCGGCGTCCCCATCGATGGGCGACGTGGCCGCCGTGCGCAGCGGCGCCGCGTCCGACGTCGCGGACATTGCGGCCGCCAATGCGGCCGACATGCCGTTCCAGCCGCCGCCGTTCGGCGGCATTCCGTACAGCCAGATCGAGATGCTGGAGCCGACGCATCGCGGACTGCACAAGTTCATACCGCGCCACCGGGACGAGATCGAGGTGGAGATTGGCGACTCGGTGTACGTGCAGCGCGAGGCGGACGATCTGTGGTGCGAGGGCGTGAATTTGCGCACCGGCAGGCAGGGGATATTCCCGTCGGCCTATGCGGTCGATTTGGATTACAATGATTTCGATCCGACGGCGCCGAAGGTGAAGCGGGAGCGGTATCTGTTGGGGTATTTGGGCTCGGTGGAGACGCTGGCGCACAAGGGGACGGGTGTGGTGTGCCAGGCGGTGCGCAAGATCGTGGGCGAGTTTGGCGAGTCGCCGGCCGGGCAGCTGTGTATATTGGAGATTTCGGATCAGGGACTGCGGATGGTGGATCGGTCGAGCAAGCAGGTAAGTTTTCGCGATGGTTCTCGGCACTTGAATCTAGCATGACTTTAAATTAGTGATTATGATTTGAAACACTTTCTTTTACACTATTTGATAATATCACTTGAGCAACATCTTTCCTTCGCACAAATGAAATTAATAATATAATTATAGCTTGTAGAGTATTATTAACCAACCAATTGAACCGCTAATATTTCGTGATATTTCAACAATGAATTCAAGATAATGATGATACAATGCATTCCGCAGGCAAACAAGGAGCCCAAGAAGCCATGCATCGACTACTTCTACTCGCTGAAGAACGTCTCGTTCTGCGCCTTTCATCCGCGCGACCATCGCTACATCGGGTTCATCACCAAACATCCGACCATCCAGCGGTTCGCTTGTCACGTGTTCAAGGGGCACGAATCGACGCGACCGGTTGCCGAAGCTGTTGGGTGAGTGTTCAGGTGTAAATGAACGTAGGCTTTATAAACTAATCGGTTGTACTCCATCTGTGCAGGCGCGCATTCCAGCACTTCTACCAGAAGTTCATCGAGACGGCCTATCCGATCGAGGACATCTACATCGAGTAGACGCACAGCGAGCAAGCAACAAGTGGAGTGAATGAATGAGAGATTGAGACATACAGATCTTGCACGACATATACACACATACAGACATATTACTGCGTTGCTCCAAAAATATATCCGTAATTATATACAGATTATACACATCAGACTACCAGACACACACGTACCAACCACCCACACAAACAACCGATTGCTTTAGAATGAGAAAAGCTTTAAGCGATTGCAGTTCCTTCTCCGCGCGCGTGTTTATTATAGCAAGTAAAACAAACATATTATACCACACACACCCACTCACACAAACCGAGTATTAACACACGTATGGAATGAACGGACATGTTGCAATATGATCTCTCTGAATTGATCCCAGACATATTATACGATATATCAATTCACCTGCGCTGGCATATAGATTCTCTCACGCCCAAGTGGCACAAACGTATCCGATCGCCGCAGTCGATAATACTCAATTCACTCGAACACAATCGTCGTCGTTGTCTACATCCCAACACATACTCGTCTGTACATTTCCAACTGACTCACTTCGACTTCGATGCTGCACACACAAACCACCCACAATTCGCCTCCTCATTCTCTTTGTAGTACAACTGCATAGGAACAATCAGACACATATTACACAGACAAAGTGGGTGAATCCGGATCCGATGATTGTGCTTTATGCAATTAATCACATTACAGTGGAATAGTATCTTACCCGAAACCAAAGTGATCGCTACACCTACACACCCGCATCTTGTCTCTCAACTCACACCAAAACCAACCAACCATTCTCTATAATATACCAAACCTAAATGTACCAAAATATATATTACAACCGAATGAATAATAAAGAATGTTAAAGCGAACAAAACGATTAGTCAGATGAGACACCCTAATGAACTGCAACTATAAATTTCGAATCAAAATTAGGCCCGACGACAGATTACGTCAAATCACGGCTTCACACTTCAAAGGTGCGCTCAACGACGACGACGACCGACGACGTGCCACAATCAAATTGTGTACGAACACACACGCTCACGCACGCACATTGTTCTGCATTCCGAAATATTTGACTAATTTTAAACATCACGGCACGGCACCGAAACGCGCCCAGCTCTCACGGCAACCGCTTGCGCGACGAGCCACTTATCATCAACAAATAATGTGTGCTTGCGTTCGTTTATGTGCGTTCGCCGCCCCCACTCGAACGCGAAAAACAACGCTCTCAATTGCGGCGACGGTGCGCGTCTTCGTCGAGTGTGTGTGCGTGCGGCCTTATGGTTTATGGAAAAATGCGCGTTGCGGAGTTCGAAAAACACACACAAATTAAACGAAACGGGCTCTCGCACCGGACTGTCGAAAATGAGCGCAAGCGCGGCGTGGCAAATCGAGTGAATACGACGGACACATAAACACAGACACGGCGATATACAAAGTATGTACGTGCGCAAAAGCGCGGGGTATTTATTCGTTTTAAAGAGCATTGCGCGGCGTGCGCGCGAGTCTTGCGGTGCACGCGAACCGTTTTGAAACATATTTCCCGGCGCGAGCGGCGTTTTTGTGTGAGGCGTCCGAACGCGCACACACCCAAAATAGATACGGCTAGGCGGCGGCGGCGCGACGACAGTGTCGAATGTGTGTCGGCACAGACACAGACAGAGACACAGACAGACACACTCATTTGTGAACAGACACGCAGTGTACATATATTGAGAAGTGCGAGTGTGGAGCGTGCACGTTTGTTTGGCGGCACTCTGGATGGATATGCGGATGGATGGGTATAAGTGGCCGCTGGATGCGATGAGAGTGCGTCTGTGAGTGTGTAGTTCCGTGCGCTTGCACTGATCACGCTCGCATAGAGCAGTGATTGCAGCGGTTCGGATCTTCAAGCATACGGAGTAGAAGATGAGTAAAAAGAGCAATTAGAGGGATGAGGGGGAAAAGTGTGAATCTGACATGTTTGAACACACTATCCATTTTTAAGAGGAATGCACAATTTTCCATATTGAGGATAATGCTAAACGATTACTCCTAAACCTACTATAACACGGTAGATACTGAATACGTTCTTGAGGAAACCGAGTTATAGCAAAACCGTGATCTAAAAGACAAGGAGCAACATACGTTCCAAGTTGGAAAAATGTAACCTAAAACCCCGAAATACCCTTTTCATGGTGTAAATAAATTCAGTGTGTGTTTTATTACACTTTTATTCTCATTATAATTCATCACGATCAATGTTTGATATTTTTGAAGCGTTATTATTGGTGTGTTATGCGGCTTCGGCACTAGACACACCAAATGCACCGATTTAATTGATGTTATTAGTTCAATGAATTTTGATAGGCTCGAAAGACTTTTTTTTCTTTCGAAATCATCGAAATTGTCGGACAATTAATTTGGATGTTTTCAACATGTAAATTGACTGAAAAACGATGAAAAAAGTGTTCTAATAGTATTAATCGTGGTTTAAAAGGTTTCGGGCACTTTTCTAAGACCGTGTTCTAAAAAACCGCGTTCTAAAAGACCGTTTTAAAGGAGGTTTTGGTGTATATTTTATTACTAAGACTATTTAGACCGAATGAACGTCGCGCGACTCAAATTCGGATGATAAATTGGCATTATATCGAATAACAGAACTGGGTAATCTGTTCACATGTTAACGGATTGACCGCCGATCACCGAAAACCGTTAATTGTGTGCGATACATTCTGTAAACCACTATTTGAATTGATTCGTTCATTTTATGATTTAAAGTTCGAATTCAAATGACATGTTTATACTGTTCGTCATTGAGACTAACTTAATGTGGGAATCATTTGAATCATGCTCAGTTCGCAGAGTGTCTCCAGTATAAAGTCCCGAAATAACGACTGTTTTGCTCAACAAATGGCTTACATAGTACCTCGAAAACAAAGCATAAGGTTGCGAATTGCGACGACGTTGCAAATAAGAACCGCTGCAGAACGAAAGATTGCAACATGAATAAAAACATTATTGATCCTATGGTCTCAGTTGTCGGTTTGCCGTTTGGCATTTTTTGCATGTAAATACTTGAAACTATTGAACAGATTTTCCCAAACCAGTGAATGGAATAGTTTTAAAACATCGGAGTATTCAGTAAATGGGTTTCCAGAAAAAAATCGCAAAATCATTTAACGTTTACCGGTGAATAACTTCATCATTTCAACGAAAAATATACTATATGAAATGAAATGAAATATAATTAATAAAGCTAACGTCACCTTTCAAAGCGCCATCCTACCCATTTGCGCTCTCGCCAATTTCCCCCAAACTCACACTCGCACACACACATGTCCATCGCGCCTCTCCGCCGCCCCGTCTCCGGCTGCGTCTCACGCCCAGAGACAAGACAGAGACGCGCACCGATCTCGCCGCTCGCCGTCGCGCCGCTCGCGTGCCGTCGGCCGGCAGCGGATCACGCACACGCCTCAGTCTGTTTGGATCGGTGCGCCAGTTATGACACACACGGCAGCAGTCAGCCCGCCAGCCGAAACATATCAAAATCCCAACACACAACAGACAGCAGCCACAGACGAAGCGAAACTGTTGCACTGTTGCAACAACCAGCCAGTCTGCGCATCGACGGCGTCGCGACGCCGACACGAGTGAATTTAATTATTATTAACGTGTCTGTGCGCATCAGCATCAGCAGCAGCAGCTCTAGTGCAAAAGTCGTGCCCGCGATTTCGTTGTGCGTGTGTGCGCTATTGTGAAACGTGTCCGTCGTAGGCCGTCCGCAGGCGCACGAAAATATAATCGAGAACACGTGTGCGTGTGTAGTTGATATTGGTGTCGCGGTCGCGCTTCGAACAACTGAATCGTGTTCGAGATGACATAGACGCATATGCAAACGTCGTCGTGCACCGGAAATCTGCGATCATTTTCCGGGCTTCGCTTGGTTGGTGTGTGTGTGTGTGTGTGTGCGTGTTTGTGTATCTGTGTCAACGGCACGCGTGCCACAAATTGCGTGCCAACCTTGACGTTCGAATTGGAAACCAGACGACGACGACGACGTCCGTGTGTCGGCTGAAATAAACAACGCGTACAACGCATTATTATTGGCCGCAATCGAACACTGCAAATATACACACAATCACAAATATTTCGCCGATCGGTTACGCGAAAATCCGCAGCCGCAACCCATCACAGCCGCCACCGCAGCCGCACGATGACAACGCGCGGCATTCGACGGAAGAAATCCTCGCTGTCCGAGGTTAAAGTGGCCGTACTGGGCGCACCGACCGTCGGCAAGAGCGGTATGTGTCTCGTGTCTGTCTGTTGGCGCTCTACATCCTATCGCTAGTCTACATAATTATATACTAGGGGTGTGCATTGAAAGCCGCGATCTTTTCGCCAAATTGAAAGCCACTGGAGAACGGTTCAATTTAATCCATTCGGATTTTCACTAATCGCTAGTTAAACAACCCTGGCATTACAAGGCAAACTTTCAGGTCCCTGGTACAATTAATATAATCGAAACTTTTGGGATAACCAGACCACAAGTAAAATTCGATTGATTTCAGAAAAGTCTATGCATTGCTGGGCGAGAACGGAACTCAACGGCCAAATTTCTTTCATATTTCATGCAAGCCCATAAGTTGTCTTAAACCAAGCCAACAAATCGGATTTTCCAAGTTTACGACCATTTTTGGAGGTCAAGCTATAATAATCCATAGCATAAGTCTCATCTTCGGCTGACGACGCTCCAAATAAGGCCGCTCCGTTATTATATGGACAAATCACCGAGCTCTAATTCGCTCGGTGACTTTTTGTTCTAATTTGTTCGAAAGATGAGGATGTGTAGACAATTTCATTCTTGTTCATTTAAGTATCCACACCTGAAAACGCGTTTCTAATTTATATTCGTTATATATATTCAGGCCACTGATTTTTTTTCGGTCAAATTTGTTCACATTTTGACGGGCCACGACATTATTAGCACTACCATATTTGTTCAAATGATATAGAGATAATTATATTCGACACATACATCGACATCTTTGGGCGTAAATAACAACCAGACGATAACATGTAACACAAATTGTTATTTGACTACTTGTAGCTGCTCTCAAAATGTTAAAGACTTGCCATATTCCAAGTCATTATATCAACGCGTTCGGCAGAAAAAATATCGTGACTTTCAATGCACACCCCTAATAAAGATGTGCTGTGCTGTGTGCTGTCTTCGTGACCGCGGCGTATTTTATGTTGTGTATGTAGTGTAGTGTGTGTTCGTGCGCGAGCTCACGGGCTCAGTGAATGTTGTGCTGTGTGTTGTTTACACATTTTTGCGTGCTTGAGCATGCACGCACGCTTGAGCATGCGGTTTCTGTCGGCGGCGGCGGCGGCGCATCGCAGATGTTTTGCGTCGCCATAGCCATCGTCGTCGCATCGTTGCGCTGACCAGCACGCGCCTGGCGAAATGTGGTGTGGTGGTAATGGGTTGCGAACGCCGCAATTCGTGTGTGTGTCAGCGATAAGATGAGGCCCGAGTTTCCCGGGTGCGTTTTGGTTCAGTCTACATTTTAATTGTGGTTTGAATTAGATATGTACAAGTTTCAGTTTCACCTCAAATATGATGGTTTCACGATGATGTTTATCTGAAATATAGGAAATTAATTTCAACTACAACTACCTGAGCCAGACTCAAATTTCAAACACTTCAAGACTTCAACTTCATATACCTCGACTAGACTTCAACAAGGCTTTAGAAAATGCTTGACTAAAGTTGACCATCTAAGTATAGCATTTCCGTCTAGATGTCCATCTAAAGCCAAATACTGCACTACAACATTCATTGATTATTCTTCATTTATTACTTATTTGGCATGTATTGATACTACTGTCAAGTAATTCCACATTTATCCTTCACATCACATACATCATATTGTAAACTCATCATCTGTCCGCATCACATTCGTCACAGTACACATTCTCACCATCTCCAGAATCATTTTTCAGTTTACCTAAGTTAGGCATCTTTAATTCGTTTAACATCCAAATATCCTGGAATATCATGTATTTTGTACTACACGACACTACGATTTTGCACATATTTATACTACTGTCACATAATTCCAAATTAATCCTTCAAACATCACATACATCATATTGTAAACTCATCATCTGTCCGTATCACATTCACCACAGTAAACACTCTCACCATCTCCAGAATCATTTCTCATTTTACCTAAGTTAGGTATCACATTATCTTTAATTTGTTCATCATCCAAATATCCTGGAATATTATAAATTTTGTACTACACGACACTACGATTTCGCACATATTTGTATTATTGTTACTCCACACATAGTTTTATTATGATATCAGAAGAAAAGATCTATTGCGACAAAATCTGCATCCTACAAAAGTGATGTACCAAGCATTATGCTGTTGTACATTGAAATAATAAATACCAATACCAATACCAATAAAAATACCAATACGTCTTACAGTACATGGTCTAAATCCATGAGCTAGGGTAGTAGTTACTACACACTCGCTTCTGCAGTCCGTCCGCGTGTTTGTGTTTGTGCTCGCGCTCGCGCCAGCATCACGCGCACGACGACGGACGAGTTGGAAATTCGCAAAAATTCCCAGGCGACCACGCAGCGCGTCCACGCCCCGCTATCAAGCCGCCAAACTGCTAGCAGCACTATTCGACAGCATCGCCGCCGACGTTTTTGGGTGCACTACCCAAGCATTACTTTCGTTTGTACTTGGCGATGGTGCACAAAGAGAGAGAGATCGCGCGCAGCGAGACATTGCGACGCATCGGGCACGCGCGAATCAATGCCAACAGCATGCGAAACGCGGACGGGGACCCGGACGGGGACCACACACGCGCGCGCGCGCGCAGGCAGCATTGCTGCTGACACGTGCATACATGTGTTCGGCGGGCTGGTGCGAACATGCGCGCATGCACCGTCGCACATCAATTGGGCACATGTCGACGCAAACCAAAAGGGGGGTTTTCAATAGAAACACTCGATATTTCACAGCTGAGAAGCTTTACTGTTCAACAATGGTGAAAATGCTCTATGAACGTCGGAATAGTATGTAACTCATTCGGAATTGGGGCGAATCTCATTGTGAAAATAAAATGATGGCCTCGTGGTTGTCACCAAAAACTTACATTACATTACATATTTACCTACAACTTGCAAGAGGAGGTCACACACGTGTCGTCACTGATCACGGTCGACTTTCAACTAATGAGTCTATGGGGAAATATAGTATTCCAGCTAATGGGTCCTGTGACTTAAGATCATCATCATCATCATCTACATCCATTCACCCCATTAAGAGGTGTTGGGCGGCTGTATTTAAAAAACGAAACTTTTACAGGTTATGTACTGTAGATAGGCACCAGTGTATCAACACGACAAGTTTCAGTCAAACATGCAGCTTTTACTACAACGAGAGCAGCGCCTTACTTCTCTGAACGAGTAATAACTGTCAAGCCAACATTTACTTGTCTGCTCGCACACGGACAGAGGAACGGTGTTTTTTTCACTCTGCGCTCTGAGAACTAATATTTTTTGTGCTTAGCAATCTGTCTATTGCTCATTACACGGTTCCCTATATCGAACCACCGATTTGTGATTCCAAAATCCGACTTCGCTACCAACTACTCACTCTACCATCGTGTCGTGAATGACTAAAGATATGAGCGGTTGAAGATCGAGTTCTTGGATGTGAGCTACGACAGTCTCCGCCCCACGTGACAGGTGTCTTTTCATACTTTCTCTTTGATATTACTCGGTCTCTCTGTGTTTACTCTGAATACTTTTTTGTTTCTTTACAAGTCTGATTATTCGCAACACGATACAATAAGCATGATCACGAGAACTGTCAAACAATAGAAAAGAACGTGTTATTTCGAGATGCATGTATGTTACCCTTATGGGTAACAATGTAAAAATGTAGATCCTTATGTTGCTTAACAGTTCTCGTAATCAAGGGGAATATGCATGAAATGTGTGTGTATTTTTATTATTATGATGTACCTACTTACGTAGAAGCCCAACAAATCTTTGCGAATAATCACGTCAGTCTCCTGCGCAT
>JANTBZ010049881.1:0-10552 GCA_024741255.1 Exechia fusca | reverse complement strand
TCGGGTGACCTCGATGCATGTTTACCTCTTCTGGCGAAAAAAATGTAAAACTGGTTGAATTTCCAGTCTTGTGGTAGCCATCTTTGAAGAGCTGAAGCAAATTTCAGATCAATCTTCAGGACAATCTACTATGATGATTATGTTAATTGAGTCTTGGTTACATACAAACAAATTATATATTATCGAAGAAAAAGCTGGAAATAACAAGCTCTAAACCTGTGAACATTTTCAGTAAAATGTTCAGTAAAAGGTAGGTCATTCCGTAAATCTTAGTGGGTTACTTAGCAATATTTTGTGATGAACAGCTTAGCATAGTGCTATATCAAATACAACACGTTTTGGACCATTTATATGAACAAGTTCTGAACACTGGATCCACAAAGGAACAACATACACATGCATGATGCCGCCTTTAAATTTACCAAGAATCTTCTGAACATATATTATTGATTGGAATTCCAACTCTTTTGGATAGGGCACTTTGTCGGTCTTGCGTTGATTTTCTTAGCTAAAAATAAGACAATAATCAGGTAATAATCACGTACAAAAATTCAACCAATAATAAACAGTAATAAGATGGCGGTTATGCGCTGTAAAAGTTCTCGCATCCCTATTGAGAAACCCCGCTACGAGAGCTCTGAACATCCATACAACCGCATCATCATCGGCATCAGCATTATTATCGTCGTCATCATCATCCTCATCTGTGTGCTGTATGTTTGTGTCGCCGACTTGTGGTGTTGGCTTGGCATATACGTGTGCGTGTGTGTTGGCATCATGCGGTCTTGTACCCAAAGACATTAGAGTGATAATATGCGTGGCAAGCCCTCCTGCAAGTCCGTCTTCATCGACGTCGTCTCAACACGAGCTCAGCATATAGTGTTGATGAGAAAACTTTCTGATGGAAGATGGAACGTCGTGCGACGGAATTTCGGGTTCGTTCGTATGTGTGTGTGTGTTTGCGATCGGAATTATCCATAGCTGATTGGATTCCATTACACACGAGCGAGGGCGAGGGCGACTTAGAGTCGACGCCACTCCAACTACGTGATATGCTCTCCGTTCCGGAATCCGTGCCCGAAATATTGTATTACAGTTACGCTTCGCATGTGAAAATGTCGACCAACGAGATCCGATCCGACGAGCATGTCGACGCCATCGATGCGTATAATTACATTTCCACCACCATCATCGTCCCAGTTGCGCGATGCTTGTCAGCCGAACAAATCCCGCCCGTCTCCGCCTCCGCCCCTCCGTTCGACGTTCGACGGAGTCAATTCAATTTCGGCGGCACATTTCATTTTTCGCTGACAGTTTACATACGCATACGACATGTTTTCTATAATATGGAAATATGCTAACCTCGTCGGTACTAGCGAGCGAGTACGAGGCAGAAGCAATCTGTGCGCGTGGTGCATATTTATTTTATGGCTTGTGCACTACATGGGCTGATAAGTATTGCAACAAACTATGAAGGACCCACAGTTTTTTATGGAAACTTTTTGAATTCTTCTACATGGTTTCCTTTCAAGTCGATGGCCTTAATTTAGTGATCCTGCAATATCTCGATCCCCTTCGAAATGTATTCGTCGATTACCATTGCAAAATGCTATTTTCTCGATTAAGATTCCATCATTCGAATGAAATCTCTTTGCCTTGAGCAAGTTTTACGAATTAGGAAATACATAGTATTCCTTGAGAGCCGAATCCAAAGGAAAAATAAGTGCGTGATATTCAAACTTGTTTTTTATCATATCTTCAAAGTATTACAAATCATGAGCTACCGATTTGTTTTACTACAGACCATTTTTAGTTTATTTTGTTCATGTTTACGTCGGTTACTGCCAGATGTTTTGGTCTAATGCGCACATCATCTGCAGTGCTCAAATGATCTGTGCAGAATTATTGGAAAATAATTTTGAATTTTATATCGGCTAGGGCAGAAGACAGATAACAATTTTTTAAGACATCATTTGGCTGCAGAGGTATTTCTACTTATCAGACAACAGTGCTTCATCATGATTCTTAATTAGTTAATGCCGATCTGCGTTACGATAAAACAATTACTTCCAAACTAATGACAGTTTGAGTATGAGGTTTTCTATGTCTAGCTAAAAGTTGTGATCAATAATAAATTTGGTATTCATCAGAAATATTTTTCCTTCATAGGTAGTCTCAAGACTAATCATCCCATGTAGTATGTGCCTAGGAAACACAACCTCTGATGTGAGATGCTTGCATGTATTTTTTAAATTAAATGTTATATTTTTGACCGTTTCAAATATGCTGTTCAGACACCAGTGACCAGTGTCAAAAAGACTACTTGCGCTGTATCTAAGCAAGCTTCCACGTAAAAATATCGAATTAAAAATTATCTCCAGCAAATCAGAACTCTCATGAATATAAAAATAATGAAACGAAGAAGTCTACATAGTTCAATGGAATTAAAACTATAGACAAAATACAAATGAACTGATCATTTTGTCAGTACATTTATTTGTCCCCAAATGTTCGGGCAATCCGTATGATGACCTACAACGATCTGGCCAGCCACACACACCCCGTGTGTGTTGGACTAGCCATGAAACCGAATATCGCTCGAACATTGTGTCTGCTGATTGTGTGATAAAGACGCAGCGATGACTACGAGCGTTTTGTATCGTTTTGTGTCGCGCTGTTTCCGATGCCATCCGCCGTGTGTGTGTGTGTCTGATGTGTGCACAGGATGAATGGCATAGCGCCGTCGTCGTCGGCGAACACGGCGCCACGACAACAGACACACACACACACACACGGTGTGCGCCCGATATTATTAGACCGTGGCTGCAGCGACGACGCCACGACAATGCTGACATTCAGTCGTGCGAGAAGAACGCTCTGTGCACATCTATCTCGCACAGCACACAGTCAAGACGCAAGACGTTTTGTTTTAATCAAACTCCACACACTCGGCGATTCGTGGCGCACAGACATTCAGACATTCATGAAATGCGCTGACGCGATTAAAAGTGCGCAGTTCAACGCAAAACCAAACGATGTAGTACACTCTATATTCTATAATATTCTATATGTACACACGACACACGACCCAGAGAGAATGCGGCCGGTTTCGCAATGAAGTCACCGCGCAACCGCAAAAACAGCGATGAGTAAATCGCCGACGCCTCGGCGCGTATGTGCGATAAAACTGTTCGTGTTATGTTTACGTTGGGAGCGCGCGCTGGACACTCGTTATTTATTCCCACACACACACACACACATGAACGCATCATGTCGAAATGGGGAGCACCGCCGCCGATGGCGTTCCATGCGATGATAATAATTCATCTACGCCGGCCGGTTTTGGTGCATTGAATTGCGCGCGCGCGCAATGGCTATTTTCGATCGGGGAGAGGAGAAATGTTGTCGGCTTGATTGTGCTCCAGGGTGTTTTGATAGAGATAACCTTCACCGGTTTGTGGGCTGAGCTTGGTTAATTTAGTGACAGTTGTCGTACAATCAGGCATTACACTTTGTTGCGTAAAGGTAAGATTGCAAGAAAATAAAATGATGATGAACAATGTTGTATGTTTTGTTATTTAAAACTGCAACAGCAATGCTGAAATCAATTGTGTTATTTGTTGGAATGATTCATTTTCGTAACGGTGAACAACTTTCTACTTTCCCCATTTCGTATTTTGGAATACATTACTAGCAGGTTATATTTGACCTGCACAATTATATAGACAAGGGACACTATCGAAACTATTCTGGAAATTAAATTGAGTTAAAGTGAGTTGCAAACGAGTGACAATAGTGACTTTATACTTTGAATAATTCGAGTAAATTTAGATTTTAGAACATTATATAGAACTCGTTCTTGTTGGACAGCCCAACATTGTTACATTTGGCGTACAATTGGAAAATAAATGTTCTACCATTTTTCTAAAATTCAACCTTATCGCAACAGCCAGAAGCAATTATTTACTTCCCAATTTTTTTTATCGGCCTCCTGTATAAACTTTTCTGACGTGTTTCTATCTCCTGATCACGAATCTGAGAAGAAAAATTGAGTACGAATATTAAAACATGAGATATGGGCATATTGTCTGAGGTCATGTCGAAAAATACAACTTACGCCAATATTTTCGAAAGCCTTCCTAAAACTCAAATGTTTTTTCTCAGATTCGTGATTAGGAGATAAAAGCACGTCAGAAAATTTCATTCAGAAGGCCGAATAAAGCCATAACATGATTTTTGTTACCCAGTGTTATTTTTAACAGTAGTGCAAATTATACCATGTATTTTTTATTCTTTTTTGCTTCGAAAATAAAGATCTTTGTGGTCTCAAGCGTTCTGAAATAATTTCAAAATTGCTCATAATCATAATACACCTGCGATATGCAATTGCGCAAATAAACGCACACACAAATCCCAGCGGTCGTCAATCTTCGCTATCTCATCCACAAAACCCCACAAGCTACTGATAATGCGCAACATTGTGCACTTGCAAATACTACCCGAATTGTGCAAGTTTGTGACTATTTTTGGAGGACTAGCTATAATTATCTGAACATGCCAATGATACAGGTTCGTTAAATAAACATCATTCTAGCATTACCGAAAAACGTCTCATCTTAGGCTGACTACGACCTAACCAAGGCCGCTCTATTTTTATACGGAGAAATCATCAAACGAAAAAGCATGCAAGCAATTGTTATTTAATTTTTTCGAATTACGAGGAGTTTAGACAATTTTATTCTATTTTTTTTACATACAAAAAAATTTGTATTTCGTCGACGGTATGGAGGACATGACTTTTCACTGGACTGACTTAGAACAAATGTGTGAATGCGCAAAAAAACGAGAATGAATTTGTCTACAAATCCTCGCCATTCGAAAATGATCTTGTTGCGAATTCAGACACCGACTGGAATGGACTGAGAAATGAACAGAATTGTGGAACGATTTCATAAAGAAATACCACGAAATACTAGACATTAATATGTCAAAATAAATGCTTGCATGCTTTATTGTACGTTGATTTATCCATACAAAAACGAAGCGTCCTTGTTGAGGGTGTAGACAGCCTTTTGACACGCGATGTTATGTGTATATGTTAAAATAATGTTTATCCACCAAACCTGTACAATTGGAAGTTCAGATTATTATAGCAAACTTTGAAAATTCATTTTTTGCATGGTTTATGTTAACTAATTAGAGTAGTATATCACCCTCACTGAATGCACCATATTAACCCCAAACCAATTCTACTCCATTATCTCACCAGGCGGTCCCTACTCCGCCTTCGCCGGTCGCGACGCCTCCCGCGGCCTCGCCACCTTCAACGTCGTCGCCGGCGACGACGACAAATACGACGACCTGTCCGACCTCAGCAAAATGGAGATGGACTCCGTCAACGAGTGGCAGATGCAGTTCAACGAGAAGTACGGCATCGTCGGGCGGCTGCTGAAGCCCGGCGAGGAGGCCGCCTCCTACTCCGATGAGGAGGACGAGGCGATTGCCGCGGCGCTGGCCGCCGATGAGGCCAAGACGACGGCGGCGGCGGCGAAGAAGGGAGCTGAGGAGGCTGAGGTGAAAGATGCGACGCCGGTGACGAATGTCGATGCGCACAGCGGCGAAACGGTCGAAGTGAAGAAGACGGCGGAGGAGAAGAAGGCCGAATAAAATTCGAGACGGAGTTCAAAATGAGAAGGAATTGGCGCAAGTCGCAAGTCGATTGCGATTGAGCAACTTAAGCTGCACACGAACACGAACACCGAAGACCGTTACATCACACACACACACACAAAAACGAGAAGAGATTGTTGCCTTAGAAACAAACACACACACACGAGACTCTCGGCCTTATTCTGCAGACGAATGCAAACAACGACTTTTATTTCCGTAAATCGTGGCAAAAATAGGGGAAAAAAGATGACATCTGTGCCCTGTTTCTCGAACGCAAAGTACTTCGCATTTCACATTAGCACACGTACATATGGAAAAGCATAAACAAAAAGTGCGAATCGCAAAGCGAATCTACAAATCGTTGCGCGAATTTCGCAAAGTAAATGATCTCTGCGAAATTTGCGATGCGATTCGCACATTTGATTTGCAAACTTGCACATTTATTTTTGCTTTGCCATATGCACGTGGGCTAATGCGAAATGTAAAGTTCTTTGCGTATGAGAAACAGGACCCTGGTAATTTCAAAAAGAGTCTAAAAGTCGCTAAAAGTCGCTCGTTTGCGCTCGTTTGCAGAATAAGACTGAAACAGCGATCATCATCCACATTGCAGTCAATTCACATACATACGATTTTCGCGCTGCAGCACGAGGGGGGCGGATAATTCTATTTTATATACAACTAGTGGTTAATTTTTAAAACACGCATCCGCGCAAGCACACGCACGATAATGCACGCACGCACATTCTCACACACCCGCACACGGCAGATAAAAATCATTCGCATCATCTCTAGCTCACAACTTAATTATATACATATATCTCGTACGTATCGTCAACGTGTCGTGTCGTCAACATACACACACAAACACACACACACACAACACATCCATTGCGCTTCCGTTTTTTGTGTGCGTGTCTTCGTCGCGGTCACGCGATCAATCGCGTCTGTTCTCGTTTCAATCTTGCACAACAATTATGTATATTGTCGCCGTGTGTATCATGTTTGGGGCTGATGAGTGAGTGTGATCCCCGCAATATATATTGGAATAATAAAAACACAAACATAATCCACATGGTCCCAATTTGAGTTGGATGTGAGTATTTATAGCTGTTATTTATTTATTCAATATTCAGTTTGGCGATGTGTACAACATTATGCTTGGATATGCGGGATGAGGTTCCAAATTGCAGGCATGATTAAAAAAACATAGGTGAAGAAAATGCCCTTGTTTGCCTTTTTCATAGTGTTTTTTTCATGATAAAAATCATGGTTCCATTCACTTTCGAAAAATTCGCTTAATTCGTTTAATTATTTTGAAGCGACGCTGGCCGATATACATAAATCGTGATGCATTGGGAATTTTCGGCTAACGGAGCTGAATACAGAGAAAGTTATTCGAAAAATGAAGATATTTTTGTATATGCTCTTGATAGTCTTGCGAAAAATACTTCATTTGTCTGGATTTTGGTGCCCACCCTGTACATCATAGTGTAGACTGCGGGTACTAGGTTATAATATTTGGAATATGTGCGTTTTGGTATAATATAGTGCTTATTGATTATGTTAGGGTGGGTAGTTTCTAGTAGGTATTTCAAATGGATGATCCAATTTTAGTATAGTGTATTCGTTTTAGTTTACTACCTCAGCTCAATAATTTGAACCATTTCGTCATCCTTTCTACTTTCTGTACTTTCTGTTTGAAAATCACACAAAAGATCCAGCTCTGTTTATTAGTAAATGATAACTTTTGTTTTTACATGAAGCCGAATGTTACTTGGGTTTAGCTTATCGATTAAATATTGTGATAATATCTTTAAGTCTGAAGCCGGATTTTTAGAGATATAAAATACATTTAAAACTATCTTTTCACGCCAAATGTTGTTTGAATTGTAGTTGCAGGAATTGGTGTGTTCAGTAGGATTGATTCATTCGAAGTGAAGAAAATATTTTCCCATTGAAAAGCTGTCGATGGGAATATTGAACATCTAACAGTTTATTTTTCTTTCTATTTTTCCCAAAATGTATATCAATCATACTTGATGAATGATAGTATATTCAGCTCATCAATTGAATATTCATAAATAGTGTAGACGGTGGCTTCTTGGTTATAAATATTTCGAATGGATTATGTGCTACATTTTGGTATACTGCATGATGATTATCTTAGGGGATTATAGTTTACTACCGCCTACCGCAGCTCATTATTTTGAACCATTCCATCCATTATACTTTCGATATTTTATGAAGGAAAATAACTCGATAGATCCAATGATGCAGCTCTGATCATTATTAGATTATTCAAATGTTGTTAAATGTATTGCTTCGAATCTTCATATTTCAAATCAAATTCGAACACTAACCTTCCAGTCAAATCGCGGATTCATAAATATAGTGTAGACGACGGGTTCTTGGTATAATAAATATTTCGAATGGATGAGGTGCATTTTTTTATAGTGTATAGTTGTGTAGTTTACTACCTCAGCTCATTAATTCGAATCATTTCATCCTTTCTACTACCTGTAATATCTGTTGGAAAATCACACACACGTTCCAATGATACAGCTCTGTTCATTATTAGATGATACATTTTTTGTTTCTACATGAAGTTGAATTTTACTTGGGTTGAATATATCGATAAAATCTTGTGATAATCCCTTTTGAGCCTGAAACCGGGGAGGTTTAGAGATGTAACATACATTGAAACTATCTTTTCACATTAAATTTTTTCCGTCTTATTTTGCCAAAAATGTATATTATCGCATGTGCATTCTTACTCGAATAACAGTTGGACATTCATAAATAGTGTAGACGGTGGGTTCTTTTCTTTTAAATGGATGATGTGCATTTTGGTACATATATTGCATGTTGATTATGTTAAATATCGATTAAGTTTCATATTTCAATTCAGATATCATGTCATATCGTGTACTACTCTTGATAATACCATTCAAAATGTCAAGTTATTTTGATCATCTAACATCTAACATGTATGTTAGGGTGATTATAATTCTAGTATACTATCTACCTGCAGGGATTTTATCTAAGAATATTTCGAGTAGACAAAGCAAGTCATCAGAAATGCTTTAAGTTTGTCTAGCGTACCTATTTCTTATGGCAAATTGTGGCCGGAATGATGACATCTGTCGACTCGAAATATTCTCAGTGAATTGCAATTGGATATTCATGAATAGTGTAGACGGCGGGTTCTTGGTTATAAATATTTTGAATGGATGAATGCATTTTTGTTTAGTGCATTTGATTATATGTCAGGGAGGCAATAGTTTTAGTATACTACCTTAACTCATTAATTTTAACCTTTCCATCCTTTCTACTTCCTGTATTTTCGATTGGAAAATCACACGAAAGCTCTGTTCATTATTCAATGATTAAAATGTTATATTGAATTATATTAAATTGCTTCGAAAAATTATATTTGAATTCAAATTTCATATTTTAATTCAGAAGAATTTTCATATTCCTAGGGGTATTTAGATTTCATGATATATATCATGTACTACTCTTGATAGCACGGTTCAATGTTTTTAGGTTCTTTATATCATTCAACTTGTGTGTGCAAATTTGTAATTATTATGCTACTCGGTGTCAATTGTGTCAGATTGATTTAATAAAATAAAATAGTCCAACGATTTTCAACATTTCGAACAAACATGCAAGTTTTCGTGAACATGGAACCATCAGTTATTCAGCCATAGACAAACAAACAGCATTCATTTTTATAGATATAGATAGTTTGTTACTATTAATAACAAAATAAAATGTTTCTTGAAAATCGGACCGGTCAGTTCTTCAGCCTCAGACGTTATTTCTATAGATATCGATTCTCGAAACCAGCGACCTCGAATTTCGAGAAAAAAGCAAAGCCCAAACTAACGATATTTTAAGTAACAAATGTTTTCTGCCTGAACGTAACAGTGTGCCATCATGGGCGAACATGTGATATTTCATTGTAAAACGACGAGTTCATTTATTTTGGAGCGGTATATGCGTAATTTTACGTACTGGTGTGTAGTAAGTAGATTGTGTGTGTGTGCATATGTATTTGTGCTATAGCATCGAGCCTCGAGACGTGTGCCGTTTGTTCTGGTTGGTCATCGTCCTCGAACTACAAAGCCATTTTGCGGCCCTCGATGGAGATCTCGACGGCGCGTCGGTTGGAGCCCTTGAGTCGCTTCTGGTCGATGAACTTCTTCAGATGCTGCTCGTAGCGATTCGGTTTGCGCTTGGTGATCTGCGGGCAGGGCGAAGGCGAACATTTATCGAATGGGATTAGTGGAATTTGAGACTGAAACGTATATTTCAATGATTCAATATTTCAGACATCTTCAAATTGACATTGCAAAATTGGTGATCTTTTAAGCTCTGATTTTTCATGCAAGTTACGGATTTTACTTTCACTTCACGCGTCACGTCTTCTTCTCATAATTATTTTTATATTGCAATCGGTAAACATTAAATCGTTGAAAGTCCTAGTACAGAAAAGCTTCTAGAATGTGAATGAAAAAAAAGTTTATATGAATTAAAGGTATAAAAACTCCTTTACTAATCGTTGTCCTATATGAAATATCTTCACCTTTATATTTCGTCATTTTTTTAAAAAGGCACTAGTATGTAGAATATAAATATGTTGAGGCCATTTGAATAAACATCTAATATAAAAAAGCGTAAACACATTTTTCCACCGACCGTTCCGATTTCTTCAGGCATGTGGAAGAAATCGGATATGCGCCAAATCATGGCTAACATTTCCAGTTCCTGACAAGTTCAAGATAAAGTACATACCTCCTCAATCGGACACTCTTCTTAAAACTAAAAACATATCAGTTAACAAAATTTCCTTCTCCAAAATATGTCCATACAAATT
>JANTBZ010049870.1:0-10552 GCA_024741255.1 Exechia fusca | reverse complement strand
TAATTTAATTTGTGTGAACAACTCTTTTTGTGCAATTTTATATTTTGCAACAATAAGTCACTCAACTCTCTAACCATCCATATGTACCTGATGTCAGATGAATAACTGATAGAACAGATTCCACAGATATATGAACACGACATCGAACGATGTGTTTTCCTTGCAGTTCAATATTTCTTCCTCTGTTCTGTGTGTTTCGTGCTCAATATAATTCAGCTGTTTCACGTTGATTGCCAAAAACATATTCATGCGATATTCGCCCAACTCTCCAGACGAGCGGCGCATATAGTCAAGATCCTTACATACGCCGCACAACAGCACAACAGCCAGCAGCAGCCGCCCTTATGTGCATGAGCGCACTCGTGCGAGACTCGCCCGTCGACTAAGGGGTAATTTGCGCTATGTAAACGGAGCGAACAGAGGTGTGCACACGCACACGAACGCACGTGTACACATACATACACACGCACAGGCTCTCCGACTGCGAGACCCGTTTGCTAATATGCCCGACGTGTACACTTTTGCATGTTTGTGCGTGTGTGTGTGTTCATTTCGGATTTGCGCATGCATTGTGTTTTCTGCGCCGGCTCTGCGGCCGTGCGGAGCCGCAAGCCGCCAGCGCAGCGTCGTTTGTTTTTGTTGCCGAACAATAATTTTCCAATTAGAGAAATAAGCTAATGAAAAGCCAGCGCTTTGCGTTCGTGAAGAGGGACGATTGTGTGGCGGCTCGGCTCTCGACTCGAAGCTATGTACAAGCGATGCTGCTGTTTTAGTCGAGGCAACATGGCCGCAAATGCGCTCCCGTGGCGTGCGGTTTTATATACCTGGTTCATACATGTGGTTTTGCAATTTTTTCTCGAAAGAAGGGCTCGCTGTTTGACATTTAATCTTTCATTTTTGTTTTGCCAAAGGTATGAACCTAGTATTCCGTAAGCGTAAGTCTACTGTTAAGCATACTCTATGTGTTCCAAAGTGCCATGCGTGTATTGATTGTACATTGTACACTCACGTATGCGCTTTGTCGTTTTTGTCGTTTTTTTAAACCGCACGACCAAGCATTTGTGCTAATTACTAAGCAACGCTTCTCGTCAGTGTTTTCCGGTCGCTGTCGCCCAATTCTATTAACATTCCACACCTGTGAATCCTCGCGCACTCGCCTTTTATCTCTCCACACATTCGCAGATGACACAGACGAGGACGTATGAACGTATGAATGTTGACAAACAAAAAGTAACCCGATACTACTCATCATCAGTTTTTTCCGTGTGCGCACGCGAACGGCCGCGGACCGAAATAATTTCTAACACCTCCAACGTACGCGCGCACTCAAAGATATCGCCTTTCCATACTCGTGCATTCCGAAAAATAAAATCACGCGTGATTGTTTGTCGCTGGCACACACGACTCAAGGATATGAGCGTCGTCGACGTTGCCAGAGAGTATTATTCGCGAGTGTGCGCTCTGCTTGCCCGAACGAGGTGTGATATTGGCAAAACAATCAAACATGGCTGCCGTGTGTGAGCATAGCACGAATACGCGCAAACGACGCGACTCACGCGCATCTCATTTCGTCAACGCGTGCGCGAGGAAAACACACACACACACGCACGCGAGTTTCTATACCTGCGCGCTTTTTGTCTGATTTTCGCGCGCAAGAAACATGCGTGCTAAATCTGCGCTGCGACATCATGCTGTGCAAATGCGCCCGAGCTCTGCGCGCGGAATTGTATAATTGAATAATGCCAGTTGTGTGCGCTCGCTCAGATGCGTGCCGAAGCGGAATGTGCGATTTTCGGAAATTGTGCGACGAGTTTGTCGCACGATTTTGCATTGTTTATGCTCGGCAGCAGTCGACGCGTGCATTTCGGTGAGCAGCATAATGCATTTGATTCGAAGAGTCTGTCGCCAGTCTGTCTCCGAACGTCAGGCCGATCGCCTCGAAAAGCTGCTCAACTCAAGATCATCCCGATATCCGAAATATTCGGTCGAGTTTCGTATTTTGTTGGAAGTAGCACCAGTTTTCCCAAATTTTCTTCTGTGCGAAAGCCTTGAAAACAAGGAAGGCAAGTGCATTAAAGTGTAGAAGTGCATATTGCCGATCATCTTACAGACAAAGTGCTACTCGGAATATCACTATGAAACAGCATAAATAAAAGTATTCCGATTCAGATTATTCCGTTTGCATTTCAATGTGCAGAAGTGTATCAGTTGCATTTTCGTTCGACGTTTCTCGTCAGACGCCAAGCCGTTATCATCTCTCCAAAAAATCTTTCTACTTAATATTATTTATATTCATCCCCAACCAAATCCCCACTCACTCACCTGTATCCGATCCTCGGGCAAATCGGTCTTGATCGACAGCATCTCCCGTGCATACACATCCGGATAGTGCGCCTCCTTGAACGCTTTTTCCAACTCATCGAGCTGATAGCTGGTGAAAATGGTGCGACTGTGGCGGCGCTTCTTCTTCTTCTTCTTGCCGCCGAAGCCGTTGATGCCGTCGACGGTGAAGTCCTTGCTCGGGTCGATGCTGTGGCCTGGTAGAAAGAGTAGATAGAGGAGCAAAACGACGGTTTGATTAATTGAATTTCACGCTGCGATGCCGGGGCAGAGTGACAACATCGCTTGTACATTGTACACGTAATCATACAAAACACATGCAGAGCAGAGGCTTTTAGCATTCTGGCTAGACACTAAAGCTCCTCGCTGGCTCCGAGAGCACAATTTTGCGCCGCCAACGTCGCTGCTGCTCTGTGTAGATTTCCAACCAGCACTGACATCTAATTAGTCGGCGGCTAAATTGCTTAATTAGGAATTTTCAGCCAGTCTGGTGCACACAAAGGTAGGAATTTGCATATTTCCTTTGAGCTTATGTACACGACCGCTTTGCTGCTGCTGCTGGCAGCGCGTGCATTCCCGGATGCGCTGCTTGGCACTTCTCGGTCCTGGCTGGGGCTGGCGGGCGGGCGTCGGCGGGGGAGCAGCGACGACGCGATGCATATGCCAAGCAGAACGCTAGCTAGATGTATTGTGTGTGTGTTCTGTGGGCATAATACGCTGAAGCGACGCAGACACTCGCGCGTCTCGAATATAATAGTCGTGGAGCGCCTCTTGCCAAGCGCCAAACAATATAACATATATTATATGTGTGTTGGGTCGCCGGCAAGAAGAGGAGCCCACATAGACATGGTGCGACGTTCGAAGTCGGACCGTATTCAAATTATAATTCGAGTAATTTTATGCCACTTTGAAGAGAGGCGTTTGGCATTATGAATAGATCGAAAATTGGATATCAACCTCGAAACAGCCCTAATGGTTAAAAAACTTGGTAGTAAGTCGTTCTCATTAAGCAAAATGACACCTCAAATGTATCAAGCGCGTCGTCAAAACAAAAAGAACTGTGAAATTAGTAATAGACATATTGCTATGCACAAAAACAATTAGTTCTCGAAACGCAGAGTGGAAAAAAACTCCGATCACTCTGCCCGTGTACGAGCAGACACGTAAATATTGGCTTGACAGTTATCACTCTTTCAGTGAAGTTGTGCGCTGCTCTCGTTCTAGTAAAAGCTGCCAGTTTCAGTTAAACTTGTCGTGTTGATATACTGGTGCCTATCAACAGTAAATAATCTGTACAATGCTTCGTATTCCAAATACAGCCTTCCAACATTTCATTTATGGGTTAAATGGATTTAGATGAGGCAAGACTAGTTTAGTCAATTGAAACTAATGCAGCACAGTGAAGAGAACATTATTTAGCTTAGATTTTGTAGCGTTCTAGGAGAACAAATGTCCATTATTAGGGAACTCGATTTCGATGTGTAATTCGAAATGATTGTTTGCTATGGACATTGTTTGTCCGAATTTATTGCCTCACCGCGTACACGCACTGTAGCAGAGGCTGCGCTGCGGGTACAGACGGCTAGAGGAAATCTGTGTGTATTAGATGTATGGCTTGCTGTCTGCCACCCCTGAATCCGGGGATGGGGCTGCTGGCAGTCTGGCTGTGTGGCAAGAGCCAACTAGTAGTATACAACAACGGAGCATAAACTGGCTTCGCCACAAGGCGCGCGTGCGCGCATGCTGGTGGTGTCTAAACATGTGCAAACACATATACGCAGTCACAGTAGTCAGTTGGGTTCCATCCATAAGTGTGTTCCGCCGGGCTGGTGCTGTGGTGATTTACGTTATGTGCGCTCGCAGATTGTGTTATGTATACGATACACACAACGCGAGTTTGTTATATGCTGCGTGCGCGGATTATTTTTTTTACACCCTTCGCCGTTGCGTTGTATTTAGTCGAGTGTTGGACGCACAGGGTGCGCAAGTGGATAAGTGTGTGTGTGTGCTATATAAATCCGAGTCCTACGCGTGCCTGGCGTATTGCTTTGGGATTCAAGTGCAAGCATATAAATATTACATGAGTGTATAGCAAGCGTATTCGCATGCGGCGTGCGCGCGAAAAATGGTTGCCAATTATTTTTGCGAGGAAAAGCACATCATTTTCCGTGTCGCTGGGCTGGCGTCGTCGAGCGCCCGACCGACTGCACAAAGAAACCAATTATATATATTGGCGTACGTGTGCCGTTGCTTCTGTGTGGAGTTTTCAATGTGGCACACATATTCACATGGCGTGTGGTGTTTTTTGTGTGTGGTTGCGCGTATAATGCATGTTTGTGTTTCGCCAGCGCGAAAGGATCAATTTATTGTCGTCGAGGTTTTTTCTCTTTTCTTTCTTGTCTGTGGAGGACGAAATGGCGGAACTGGATTATTATGCACTCGTGTCTCTCTGTGTAATGTGTAAGCGTGCGAGTGTGCCAAATCAAAATACGGCAGACGGCAGTCTAGTCTCTTGCTGTATGCAGGCAATGAGCGCGCTTTGAAGTGTTAATTTCTCCCACGTTTGTTGGCCAAGATGAAAGCGACGTCGACATGTGCCAACTAATTGACAGCAGCAGTCACGGCGCGCCCGGCGCTCTGCAACCAGATCCGGAAATTGAAGCACTTCACACACTCGCGCACACGCACACAAATAAAAGTGGTTTCGCAGAATCGGAGATTTTATTGCCCGTAACGCCAGAGAGTGAGATCTCGCACCGAAAAGAAGGAGCAGCAGCAGCAGCCGTGCAGTTTAACGAGCGTCGCCGATCGACGCCAATGTGAGAACAGTCAGACGACGGTGTGTTGTCGTTAAAAATCGTCGTCGACTATTTAACGGGAAAATGATACTTTCACTGTGTGTGTCTTGCTGCTGCTGCTGATTTCCCTGCGAGACGAGTCCTTTCCTCCGATGGATGTGGATATTTTGCCAGTGTCGGTTTTTATTGACACACTCACAACATGTGCGCAAGTTCGAGTGTTCGTCGTGATGCACACATGCACATCACACACACATGCATCGAACACACGCATCCACTCTTGCAACAAATCGTATCCGATTTCTCGACGACGCGCTCGCGCAAACACACCAGCACCACAATTCGTCAAAATTGAATGATTACTTGGTTCGAATGAGATGATGTCCTTGCTCGACATCGACACACACTCACTCGCAAGCGTGCACACACTGCGGCAAAGTTGCCAACAGGGCAAATTATCCCCCGATTGCCGGGTAATTCGAGCAACGCGCAGATTCGCCTGCTACTAGCAGAGCATTGTAGAGTGTATCTGTATCTGTGGATGTCTCTGTATGCTGTCAGAGTAAACATGCGCTCAAGTGACAACGGATGCACCCCTTCTGTAAGTGTGAGTGTGTGTGTGTGTGAACATGAACTAAAATAAATAAATATATCGTGAATAGATAAAGTGTGCTCTAAAGTGTTGATGGTGTGAACAAAAGTGTGTGTATTTAGTTATTAGTTCCAATTGTGACATGATGGTTTTATGCTCGATCAAATTGAACACAACATATTGGCGATAATTACCACCGTGCAAATACCGTCGTCGTGACCGCACCAAATTGTCTGGCACGGTCTATTCGACCATCATCATTATTGATAATAAACACAAACTCGCACGCAACAGCGTTGACAGTTTTTTTACAACATAGTACAGACCCCACACGAAGCGTGTTTACTCTCTATTGACAGACAGCATTGTAGTCCTTTGTTTGATATATTATATCATCGTTCATCAAATATCTGTACATTCAAAACTTACAGACACATCGACAAACAAACGAATAGACCGTATATATGTAGCACTTGAACAAATAATAAGCGTATCATCAATTTGATATTCACACGTGCATGTCCGTCCTATGCTGGGCTATTAGATTGCATACAACATTAGACACACACATACGCGCACACACACAAACACAAACAATGCGGAGAGACAATGTGGCAGCACCACACAGACACAGACACAGGTCCAAACAAATACAATAACCGTAACCGAATTACTACCCCATTTGTACACATCGGAGCTCAGAGCTACTATGCTGGAATAAACACAGACGCAAACACACTCAAGCCCCGAATGGCAATAATGTCTAGTAACGCGCGCGAATGTGCTAAATAAGTGCACATTTTACAATTGTCCTCGACGCCGTGAATTCGGCAAGGACCACGCTGCTCGTCTGTATGTACACATATGTACATAAAGAATTCATGTGTGTGTGTGTGTGTGTGCACATCAGGAATTCCTCGTGAATTTAAATGCGACGCGCGAGCGACGAGCGCGAGCATGTAATTGGCAATTTAGCTGAAAATTGGACGAAACGAACACACACACACACACAACGGGAGTGTTTTTCGGGTGGGGCTGCCCGTTTCTCTGGTTCGTTATGGGGGGTACAAAGTAAACGTATCAGCAGCATCATCAGCAGTAAAGCCGCTCGCTCTGTGCGAAGCGAGTGGCAAAATGTGAATGGCCTGCGAGCACGGTGTCCTTTTTTGCGCGCTTTCAACTTAGGCCAACGCATGCGAATGCACAACGCACTCACACATGTGTGCTGCTGGTTTTATGAGAATGGCGCGCATGTTTATGGGTGCTGGCATTTGCTACCACCCACCCATCCATCCGACCTGCGCAGCATAGTTTCGCTCGTGCGCTGCTGATGTGTTTTCACTTTTAACGACTTTAATTTTATGCTACAATAAACAAAATTAAACGATGTGCTCGATGCGCTCGCAAACGCAACATAAGTGCGCGTATGTAGCTGGTTCCGCATGCGTGTATTATTGAAATTGCAATTGCCAGGGGCCATATGTACATTGTATACCGAACCCGTCTGTATAGTATTTTTTAATCTACACACTTGACATAATCCCCTGGTCGTCGGTTTTTCGGTTGGCCATTATGTTCACCCGCCAATATTACCGGATTACCAGCAAGCGGCCAGCAGCAACCAGAGAGAAGATCGTACACTCTCCCATTTATCAATTTAAACTACTTAGCGCCTTTTGTCACGCACAAGCGCCGCACACGCGTCTCGCCGTCTCGTCGACGCACCCTCGCCTTCAGCATACCTACAACATACGCATATCTCCATCGATATCACTGCGAGTCTCGTCGCTGTACGTGCCCGTGCTCGTCAAGTCGTCAACATCTCGGCTTCATCATCATCATCATCAGCACCAGCAACATACCACACTCATTCACAGCGGATTATCCAATTTACGCCAGCACGCGCCAGACCAGCGTGTCGTGTTCTCTCTGGCGGCGAAGTCGATGTCGACGGAGAAGACGACGACAAAAATATTTTGCACCGAAATATTTGGAAATTGCCAACGGCGACGAACAAAAGCCGCCGCCATCGCCGCGCCGTCGAGAATGAACACCAGATGATTGCAGTGGCGTTTCGTTCGTTTCGTTCCGCGTACCAGAAGAAATCGTATAAATCTTTGATTTTATTTTCGAAAACGGGGATTCGTAGACAATTTCATTCTCTTTCATTTGAGTATCCACATATTGTTATAACTCGGTCCAGTGAAAAGTTATAGGCTCTATTCCAAACACGAAATTCAATTATTTTGTATGGGGACTGAAATCGAATATTTTTCACCATACCAAAAGTTCGTGTTTCGTCCTCAGTATGGAGGACATATCTTTTATTTATCTAGAACAATGGGTGGATACTCAAATTAAAGAGCATACAATTATCTACAAATCCTCGTCTTTCGAAATAATTTTAAAAAAAATCGCCAAGCGAATTAGCGCTTTAAAATGATGGCAAACTTGCAAAATCCTACCTTTTGGTATGGTATAAGACAACTTAATTAGGGCAGTGTATAGTAGATACAAATTTTGAATCGTCCATCGTACAATATTAAATTAGGGTAATATATAAACATTGAAGAACCTTCTCTAGAAAAATTTAAAAAATCATTTTCCCCAGCATAAATTCCTAAGCGCTACGCCACCGCATGATTGTGCCGGATCGTGCCCCGGATTTGTGCGGGCTTTTCGGCTGGCTGGCTGCGTTGGAGATGGCGTCGTCGTCGTCGGCGCCGAGCATCCGGCAACCCCCTCTCGCTTGTTATGCCCACCACCACTACCACTACATTATTTACGCGAATGTGCGCTGCGGGATTTTCGACAACGGCGGCGGCGCAGTTTGTATTATGTAAACTTTTTCGCCACGACGACGGACGACGGATGCGGATGATAACGCGTTGACGGCACCATTGCGAACTCGCACAACGAGCAATGTGTTTTGTATGGTATAATAAAAAGTGGTTTGGTGCACCTAATAAAAGGTGCACTCCACTCCGACGAAGGGAAATGGAAGCGGTGACGGCAGCAGGTTTCTTTTGTGTACACACACACACACATATTTCGCCGAAAAGTGGGTGGGCCACAGATGGCAAATATTGTGACACATCTCGGGCGAGAGGCGACAACTCTTTTTCGGCGGCATAATTTCCACTCTTTGTTGGGAATTATATTCTGGAGGGTATCGCCAGACCAGACTGTATCATTAAACCCTTTTCTCGCATCGCTGCGGAGCACAACTGGCATCCGAGTCATTCAATTATCATATTACTGCATCAGTGGCGGCAGCAGCCGCAGCGGCCCAGAAGACCCGAAATTCATCTGCTGAGGCCTCTTGCACTCGACACGCGCAGACGCTCGCACTCACTCGACGAAGAAGGGGAACGCGTCGACGGTCCGAATGGTGAATTCGAGCCGAACGAACTGAATGGTGAATACACAATGTACGTGCGAGTGTGTGTTTGTGTGCGAGCAGACGTGTGAGCGAGACACGCATGTTATATGTGTGTGTGTGTGTATTTTGGTATGGCGGTGTGTTCGTGTTCGGGCACAGAAGGCGTGACTAATCGACTGTGTGTGCGTGCGTGCGGGTTTGTTTGAGGTGAGCAGATTGGATGGGTTGCTGCTGGTGCAGATTGCAATGCCGAAGACAACGACAGCATTGAATTGTGGAGTCGATAATATAATTCAATAAGAGGCATTAAATTTATTCGGTTTGTCATTCGTCTGTATGCATTCGACATACTGTATACTGAAGACAGCTGACGAGTTTTCATATGACAAATGTGGAAAAATGGCTGTTTTTCGAGGTCGGATGCAACAGTCGAAAAAAATCAAATTTCGTGATGGTAATAAACATGTCTCCTATGTTGCAGATACAAAGTCTAATAAGATGATGTCGGCATTCGGAAGTTCAGAATTACGAGACACGTAATAATAATAATAATAGGCGACAGTGGCGTAGCCAGGATTTTCAGCTGGGTAGGGTGGGTGGTGTTATGAAATTTCTGTCGTGAACGTACCTTATTAATAAAATCAATAACTTATGTATTTATCACTATAGAGCCCTTTCAACACGCCTCAGAGAGTATACTAAAATATTATGTGCCGGAATAAGTCGCATGCTTTTTAAATTGTGAACGTATATCGTAAGTATGCACTGAACGTGTATGCACACCAGAGAGCACTCTCAAGTTCTAGTAAAAACATCTTAAACATTGTCAACGATCCTGACACAATAAACCCGATTGGCCCGAAGTGCGGAGTTTTTTTTTCTTTTGGAAATCGATTGCATGTATCTCAAATCTCAACATAGTTAGCATTCTAGTAACCAAACATTCGTTTTAATTAGATAAAACTGCGCCCTGCAATGCAAATTAAATTAGATTCATTGACCGGTGATGTCCATGTTTAGTTGATAAAAATGCATTTGGAATCTTGAAAAACACAAATATATCTAGATTTAGAGTTTCAAAGTACATTTTCTCCAGGTCTGGTGGGTGTTAAACACCCGAAAACATCTACCTGGCTACGCCACTGCTTAGCGGACCTTCCTGAATTAAAATGGATATTTTAGGCTGCATCGTAGTGTTGGTAGATACTATAATTTATCAATCCGAAAATTTGTAGTCGATGAGAAGTAGATTTTTTAATCCATTTTATTGGAAAAAAACTCTTACAACACGCAGGCATTATAAATAGTTAGTTTGAAATGTTATTTTCATAAATCTAAATAAAACCACTAATTAATTCTTATATCATTCACTTGGAATATTAAAAAATATGTTTAATAATAATGAACAATCTTCGCCACAAAAAGAATTTCCGTTTACCC
>JANTBZ010049859.1:0-10554 GCA_024741255.1 Exechia fusca | reverse complement strand
TTGGTTCTTAACATGCGCATAATTTTATGTTTCATGACTTTACAGCGAACAAATTCCAATGTCTTTCTCAATGAAAGCCAAACTAAATATGAAGTAATCAATTTAATTTAGTGTTAAATTAATTTAGACGTAAATTCCTAACTCGGTGATAGCACCCATTATTTTCACACCAGAAATAAGCATACTTTGAACTGCTTTCCTTCAATATACCACAATATGAGTGTTCTAGTTCAAGACATCTGAAAGATAAATATTTGTGAAAAAGTTGTTCTCGTACTTTTCCGCATAAACGATGCCTAGCAGTTTTTATGAAAATGATGTAGGAGATGAACAAATCAAGTTATCGGCTGATATCAATAAACGATATAATGCGAAAACACCAATATTTCTTCTCTTGGTAGTTTTGACTCAATGTGTATAACCACCAAAACCTACACAGAACAAACAAATGAATAACCCCTGGCTAACATAATTTCCTCGTAGTGATTTTATAATATCTACATTATTCCCCACCCATCCCTCCGCCTTTCACCGCCACCACAGTCGACATCAACATGTCGGAGGCGACGACCAGTTCGGTCGAAATGAGCCCCCATTCGGTGGCCTCGGGCAACGCCAGCAGCCGGGCGTCCACAATCGCCGCAGCCGCGCACGTCGTTATCGGCCGGATGACCGCGGCGCTGCTGGTGGCATTACCGGCCGTATTGTTGTTGTGGCCGCAAACGCAGCATCGGATGCAGTAAGTGCGCGGACTAACGAGCACTTTGCGTCGAGGTAAATCAGAGAGAGAGAGAGGTAGATATATGAAATTGGACGATACCCAGCCGCAGCAGCAGCAGCATCCGGAGAACAAAATGACACTTACTACACTCAACTTACACACCACCACCAGGACACCAGATAAGAGATTTGATTGCACAGACAAAAACAACAACAACAACACGATATATATTTTATATACTAAAACTATTGACAATGATACGACTTCGCGAAGACATGCATGGACAGTGGCAGCGACCTTACACTGAACGACTCTACCGATACAAATTACGCGCTTTTCTTTACTATGTCGAATAGTTCGTAGGAAGAGGTGGATGGAGAACGATACACAATTTCCTGTAAATACATCCAGCTTAGCAGAGCCCCAGTGACCCCACCCAACCGACACAAATAACTACTCGATTTCATCTGGATTTGCCAATTTTTACTTCTGAGTTTCTGAGTTCTTGGCCAGAGCCAATTTCTTCATACTATCTCGTCTTCGATTGAAAGAATTAAAGAACATACAAAATGGAAATCCCAGGTGATATATGGTAGTACAACGTACAACTCAAAAGCATACCATAACCCGAGGAGACCCTTTGCACTGTGTAAATTAAAATGATCATTTCACTTCTCTCTCGGATTGAATTAATTCAACAAACCGCGCGATTGTGTTGGGCTTAGTAGACTCGGAAGCAGAAGCCGCACTTCTCTGAATACAATTATCTTACGGAGTGTATGCGTAGGTGTGGGTGTGTGTGTGTGTGTGTGTGCAACAGACACACAAAATGCAAATTGTGGTTTGATAACGCACCGGCCGACCAGACCAGACCAGACCGAAGACCGACATGCTAGTTTAATGTTGGCAAATTCCCACGTGTCAACGCCGTGCACATCGACTGGGAATTGTAGGATGATGTTGTGTGGGTGTGTTGGTGTGTGTGTGTGTGTGTGTGTGAATTTGTATGGACAGCAAAGCCTCTAGCTCCTCTGGGTGGCAACTGGCTGGTCACGCGCGCTGAATGAGTACATACATATGCATGTTTACACAAATCATGCAATGCGTGTGCGTGTGTGTTTGCGTGTGTGTTCTTGCTGGAACCAACTGTCCGAGCAAACCTATCTGGCCACACATCTATCACACACGCACACAGTTACCTGTTTGGTGAGTGTCTCTTTGGGGTGTGTGATTCCGTACGGATATTTAGAAATATCCGTTGAAACTTGAAATGAAAAAAGCATACCATCAGGGTAAAGTCGTCTGAGTGGCGTTAGGGAAGGGCCAATGCATTTTAGCATAACATTATTTCGAAAATATCTTCGATAAGTATTTTGACGGCTAGAATCTGTTAATCCGCGTTCCATTGAACATTTATTCACTGTATTTTAACTTTAATTAACGTTCATACCGGTTAACGGAATTTGATTCTAATTCGATGCTACAATTTGACCGGATTAAATAACACAGGTATTGCAAACATTCGTCTTTGCACAGCGTCCAGCGGTTCGCTTATCGTATAGTGAATAGGCATGCAAATCTATGAACGCACACACCCTACATTATTCGGCACCAACAAACCTACTGCCGCAATTGGTTGAAACGCATTTCGGATTTCACATACTACAGTAACAGTAGAGTAGAGTGGAGAGTTGAGGACAAATTTTCCAAACAAATTTCAAAACCAATAACCAATTTCCCAATTTCCCTTGACCGATTTCCCTCTCTACATTGTAGAACATAATTTATATTTTGAGGAAATCGATCTTTGAAGTTATCAATATTGTCATGGCTGAACAAAACCTCTCATGATTATATAATGCATGTATAAAGCATGTACGTATGTATATGAAGTGCGCAAAGTGTCCTATAGAGGGCGATGTTCCACAAAAAACTTAAGTTTATCGATAACAAAAAGTTTCGTGGTGGGAATTACAACTCCCTTCAAATATAGCTGAGAATGACATTCAATTTATCTAACCAAATAGCCACTTTCACGGAATCAGTTTTATTTTTATTTTAGAAGATATAATTTGTGCTTTAGAGCATAAGCGCAACTCGATAATAACAAACCATGTTCCACAGGGCATCAAAACCAGTCGATTCCCTCAATATGTTTTGTCGTTTTATAAATATTAGCGAGTGCCCGATTGAGGCGCCATCTCTACTCTAACGAATGTCGATGTCATTCTGACCTGTAGATATGTGCTCCATCACCGCATGGGCGCACGTACGACGCGTCTCCACGGTATCGCATTAGTGTGCGACATCGCTTGCTTTTGGGCTCTACTCTGACACCCTGTTGCAGCAGCAGCAGCCCCTCACTCTGGGGACTGCTACGATGTGGCGTCTTTATGTGCGTGCCAGCCAAACAAACGTTATTGTCTCGTGTGTGTTGGAGGATGCGCGCACGTCCAACGCTGACACGTGTACAATGTACAGCATACCCACACTTTACGTCATCCTCTCGGTGCGCGCGCAATCGGTGCACCGAACGTGTGTGACATCGCACGCCCGACACAACACAGTCACCAACGTACGATACGACACACCACACCACACTTTGGGTAGGAAAAGATGTCCGTCTGTTGGCACCGTAATGTTTGGGAGCATAATATTCCATCTGTACATAATTTTGCGCGCATTCAGGATTGGCAAAATAGAACCAGTCAACCAGTTATGATGACCGAAACGATTATGCTGAAAAGGACGATTTTGTGAAAATGGAATTTTTGATAAATATTTTTGGTTTTGTATGAAGTAGAGTGAAAAAAATGCTCAGTCCTTTCATCAAGATACATGATTTTTTGTGGAACAAGACGCATGAACCCTCAATCGAGCATTTGTATTTGTTTTTTCACCTAGAAAAATAACGATAGCTTTTTAACTGTTCTCGTAGCAAGCAACGCCACAGCGTAATTTCATCATTTTCTTTCCCTATGTGTTCAATCTGAATACTTTTTCATTACTTTGTAGGCCTGATTTTCGCAACACAATACAATTTTGTTTTATTTTGTAGGTAATACCTATCAAATAACTGGTCTCAAAAATAAATACGATTTCGTCTGGTACGGGAACAGTTAGGATCGATTTCTACAAAAAAATAACTATGTTGCATAAGCTTGTATAACGATTAATGATCTATTTTATTCGGAATATGTCGAATATCGTGTAACGCAGGCTCTCGGAAAAAAGTGTCAATTGTCAGTGTCACATTTCGATCGACGAAAAACATTCCTCCATTGAAGGTATTGAGGATTGAGGGTACTGCTCACTGAAATACAAAATTACAGTAAAATCATACATACCATCGTATGTTTCAACGATACTGTATCATGAAGTCCAAGTATAGTTGCATACAAACTTTTTATTCAGTGCCCATAAAAGGTACAGTGCCAAGGAAACGACATCTTCCCTCTCGTCACGTCACAACAGCCAGCCAGAGTGCACTCTGCACACGCGGATATGATTGATGCGAAATTTAGGTCGAGTGCACATCGCACATCGCACCGTCGATGCCGCCGAACCCAGCTCTCTGATTCGAATAAAAGAGATTGTCACGAGTCACGAGAACACCGCGCACATTGACGCACAGTCAATGCCATGTCATGCCGCCATCCCGGCAAACACTAAACATTCGAGTGCGAGTGTGTGCCCGCGCGACTGTTTAGTGAATAATTTATGCGCCCAAAACCGAAAACGATATATTGTATGACAGCATCATCTGCTGCAGATCGATCATTGGCATTCGCTCCATATATCACGCGCATAAGCACACCACCGCTGCGCGGAGTGTGTGTCATGTGTCAGCGCACTCCAGCCAAATACAAATCAAAGTAATGGCCTCCAAGCGCGAGCGAGCGCGCGCCTCAATTACTGGCCATTGCATTAATATTGGAACATGTGACTTTTCTGACAAACATACTACACTACAGCTGTGGTTTATGGGGCATTCATAAATTATTATGCTCGGGCGCCGGTTCGAGAGATCGATATCGCAAGTTTATCATTAACCCGTGTACCACACGGATAATGTTGCAAAGAATAGTCGAAGTATACATGGAATTAATTCGTGCTCAATGGAGCATAAAAAATGCACGTTACAATAAGGCCACACGTCTGATTAGACCAAATAATTACTGCTGTTCCGATTTACAATTCAGTTGGCCATGTGCAACATAATAATATATTATTTATGTCACCATACTTTGATAGAGCAGTTGGTGAGTGTGTTCATTAGTGTGATGAATCATTTGTGAGTGTGTGTGTGTGTGTGTGCCCGGGTTTTACCGGTCCCCCGAGTGGCTGACTTCCTGCGAACGGATGCATGTCAACTGCTGAATTCTATCGGAGTGCGCGCGTTGAGCTTCCAATTAAAATTCGAACTTACACCGAATAGCCATTCCAGTACGCTTTGTTTGCGGTCGTTGTGTTCGAATTCGGACGAATTCATTGCCATCGACATCGACCCATTTCTATTATTGTGTCGACGACACACACACTCCGACGAAACGATATGTTGTACGTATTCGTTTCGGTTTCGATGTGGTGTTGGGTATATTTTGGTATGAACGATATATTATATGTGTCTACATGTGGTCTCCAGGTGAGCGACCATATACAACATATGTGCGGGGATTCGTATGAGAAGTAGGCCGACAGTGTTATATAGCATGGCAAAATATTTTGAAAATATTTAAAATACTCTCTAATCTTGTGACTATTTTCTAACTGCCTTCAAAGGTCATGAATTTAAACATCTTCACTTTATAAATTCACGGACATTTTTTGCCTTTCACGAGCCATCTCTCCTGTGCGTATTTTGTATGGTTTCAGACGGAAATACTAATCGAAAACATTTTCATTTTATCTTGAGTTATAACTTATAACCGACTATGCTCCATAACAGTAAAACACGATTTTCCAATGCATCACGAACTAGTGCATGGCGTAAATATCGATGTTTCTATGCGAGTTTTGGGCTCAATTTCAAACGGAAATATTCCCGATCACAAAATATATAAAATACCACTACCGGTAGCAGAAATTGTTTTGATTTTTAAAACAGGCGAGATATATAAAACCAACTAACATATTTTCAAACTTCAATGTTCATTTGAGGTAAGTTTGATACTCGTTATTCCAAATTTAAATGTGAATATTTAAAATACTTCTTTCGGCTAATAAAATATTTCGATTTAACAGTCTGGGTGTACGTTGCTCACACTCACACACACACAACCACACACAAGCAGTCGAACACCGACCGAATCGGTAGAATTTTTCGCGCTATGTGGAACCGTTTAATGGATTTTCAATAGGCCGCAACGTCGTCGGGAATTCAGGGCATTCGTCCATTCAGAAACACAACACAATAGAGGCGAACACGTGAATTTTGTGTAGCAGCATGTGAACGTTGTGTGTGTACATGTGTACAATTTGGTCATCATGTGCACGATTAGGCACGATGGTGGTGGCGAGGTCGGTGTGTGGCTGGTGGAGCTACTCAATTTATGTTTTCTGCAAAAACGGCTTGGCTTGGAATTTATTTCACTCTCCGCTCATGAGAAATCGGGCACTGGCGCAATCAAACGAACAATGCACTCTGACATTCAGACACACGACGGAGACGACGGAGACGACGGAACCATTCGAGCTATACAGAAATATGACAACTCATAACATATACAAACAAAGAAATACCCCCAGCAAATGAAAACCAAACACATTATAAATTTACTGTAATTCTGAAATACAAATATTGTATGTAACGTACCAAAGCCCACACACATACCACAAATATATCCAACATGTTACATACCAACAAAAATCTGTATTATATTGAACTAAACATCTCCAGCTTTAAATGTCGTTTCGAACAATTGAACTCTATCATTCTCACATGCGCATTTGTGCTACTGACAAACCAACCCACATCCACACACACAAAAAACTGAAAATAGCACGTGACAGAAACAGGTACGACAGGTTTTGACCAAACTCTAACAAATATGATAATCAACACTGAAACTAAAAATGAAATGCTAACAACCACACAGCTATGTATCACACACACATCTGTTTGTACAATTTGTGCACATTTTTGCTAAGTGCAGCGGTGGAGTGTGGAAAAATAGAGGAAAAGTTATGATGCGACATACGAACACACACACACACACACACACACACACCAACTTACACTTGTACTAAAACATTATATACGTGCGGCAGCTGGTTTACATGAGACCCACACACAACCTGTTCGAAAGGTACTATATACTACACTGATGTACTTGTTTGTACTATATGTAGATGTGCAAATATAGCAGAAGTAAGTATACTGAAGCCAGCATACGTGCATACGATCATACTACATAGAGCAACACACATAGAACACGCAATCTGCTGGTTTATCATTCTCCACACAACATATTTCTCTAGACACATTTCTTTGGTGGTTTATGGAACAGACATGTCTTATGTCTGGCCTCCACAAGTTGGCGAAATCTCACACACACAAACTCTTGCCGTAACAGTAGTGGAATGCTATTTATATGCGCTGTAGGTGAAAACGTTTTTCATTTCTGCACTTTCTGAAACAATAATATGAAAATATATACCCGACCATTTCCTACTATATTATTGTACATATTCGTACATAAAAACCAAAAAACTATACAACTATATGCATTCGTATAGCGTAGCAACAATTATGATCGAATGTAAGGACGAAACTACAAGTTATGATAGCAACAAACGAACGCACATTATACACACCAACACACACACACTAAACAAGGCACGGGGTTACCAAGAGGGAAAACTACATCAGATTTCGGCCGACCGATAACGAGCAAAGAATGAGATCGTCGCGTATGAGGATAAAGGATTATTATTGAACTTGCCGGTCACAATGACACAACACATTTTCGACGACGACGACGACGATACGCCAAAATAATCTAACCACACCACACACTCACACACGAAAGAACACCCCGTGCCATATGCAGGTATTGACGTCTTCCTATGCTACGCTGTCTATTATATAATATATTTATTATATAAAAAAAAACGAAAAAACATATAGAAAAATCAACATGAATGTTCAACCATTATATACACTATACAAAACCAAAAACGCATGATGGAGATAGCAAAATAAATTGGATGAAAATAGCCAATGCCAGATGAAGTAGGTACGAGAATGAACATTTTTATGTAAAATATACTTAAGAATAGTAGCAAACATCATCAACTTACCAACTCTCGACGAACGACAAAAACACTATAACTAATAGTCCTTACAATTGTATGATGTTACATGTGGATGTGTGTAAGTAAAGTAACTCAAATAACTAAAGAATAATATCATCAGTACTATTATATGTAAGTCGTTTGAACATCAATGAACTTGGCTAATATGGTCTAAATCAATCGATGGTGTTCAAACGATATTTACGTAAATTATAATGTCATTATCTCAACATTACTTGTACATATTACTACAAATAGCCCTCCCAAATATGAATAATTTACTAGATCAATTACGTGACATGCATATTAGTATAAATTGTGTTCATACCACCGATACCCACATAACGATTGTTGAACACACAAAAAACAACGTGAACACCTTCACAAATTCACACGACATACGACCACAGACAATCTTGTACATTGACGTAACTCAAAACCATCATCAACATCACTTATGCGCATTATACACAAACAGACACACACAGCATTTCATGCTTTGCATGTGTTAATGGGCGATATCATTTATTGTTAATAGCCCCATATTAAACGTTGTAATTACAAACCCGAACACAAATAAACGCGCATTCGCTTTTTGGAGCACGACGCATATTTGTTCGCCGTTCGCACGTTCGGATATTATGCTATAATGTTCGGCGCAATCAACCTGCTCGTTATGGCTCCAGAGCGCCCAACATCCACCACACACACACACATCTCACCTCAGCTGCTTCGGAACGTTCATGTGTGTGTGATTTATTTAATGGCAATTTGAACGTAATCTGCCCGCATCGTGTCCATCGCGCTACTCCTCCCAAGAGTGTGGAGACGAACGCCCACCCCCAAACCGCCTCATCGATGCGTTTATGCGCGAAAATGTTCGCCGAACTCATACCCACTTATATCCATACAGTAATGGATATATTTTCGTTCCCATACGGGTTAGTTCAGTGTGCGTCCTAATTATAAATTCATGAACTACGTGTGCAATGTTTCGAACCACCAGAGCAACCACCACCCACAAATCACCCGAAGACGCACGAATCAATATACGATATACGAACATATACCTAGTAGTACGATCAACCGAAGCAGTTCGGCGTACGTGTACGTTTGTGAGCAGTTAGCACGCTCTCGTATGTGCGGTCGTGTGTGAGTGAGTGCTATTCCTAACAGGGAAATACATATGGAATCACAAATTTGCGATATAGTGAAATGTATCATCGCGAGGACTTCTGTCAATTCAATTCAAGTTGTATTTCAATATATTTTCAACGTTACAAATCAATACATTTTCTGAACAGTGGTCAAAAACGACACTATCTATGCTTCGTTTATGCAATGCATCATCTGAACAAGTACATTCCGAATATCATTTTCCACAAATCATTTTTGATTTAAAAAAGGTGATTCCATATTACATTCCCCTGGCTCGTTCAAGTCCAATGTGTGTGTAGCCAATAACAAAGTGAATCGTGAGCTTTGGCGCTTTGAACATCCGCCATGTGTATGTGTTGTTGGTCGCTCTAAAGGAAAACGCGCGCAGCCTAGCCGCCTAATATTACACACATCGACGACGGAACACGTGCAATATTTTCTTTGCCACCCGTTTGTTTGTGCGTGTGCGCGCGTGTGCCCAGAGGGCAAATATCGTACCCTATCATTTTGCGCGAATCGAGCGCCGGGTACGCACACACAAACACACGCGCCACTCTATAATTCATAGCAACGACACGTACCAACCGACCGAAATTCCGCCACATGCACGCATGCATAGCATACTACTACCCCAATTTTAGTAGACTTGAACTATGCAAAAAAATCGAATTTTCCTAGTTTGCGACCGTTTTTGGAGGACAAGCTATAATAATCTGAATATACCAATGATACAGATATGATGAATAAACATAATTATATCATATACACAAAACATTGCGTGACATAAGTCTCATCTTCGACTGACGACGAGCTCTCATTCGCTCGGTGATTTTTTTCAAATTTTGTCTAAAGATAAGGATGTGTAGACAACTTCATTATCTTCCATTTGAGTATCCATAAATTGTTATATGGTAGTCCAGTGAAAAATTGTAGTCAGTATTCCAAACGCGAAATCCAGTTAGTTTGTAATGGAAGTGAAATTGGATATTTTCCCCCACGCAAAAAATTCGCGTTACGTCCTCAGTATGAAGGACATAACTTTTCACTGGATTGACTTAGAACAATTTGTGAATACTCAAATGAAAGACAATGAAATTGACTACACATCCTCAACTTAAGAAAAAAATAGAAACAAATACCGAGCGGATTATCCATATAAATAAAACGAAGCGGCCTTATTTAGGGCGTCGTCAGCCGTCAGATTAATATAGCTAGTCTTTGAAAAATGGTCGCAATCTCGAAAAATCCAATTTTCTGCCATGGTTCAAGTCAACTAATTCAGGTAGTACAACATACATTCGAACCAAACGACTGACATGAAAATTCGTGCCGAGTCACCGTCGTCGTGTCACCGTGGAACGTGCCGACGGGCCACGCAG